>JAZGTK010011215.1:0-15789 GCA_036877625.1 Ambastaia sidthimunki | reverse complement strand
GCGGTATCCAGGGGCGGTAGTCGTAATCCCTGTAGTGATTTGACTAATTCCTCAGTGAGGGATGTTAATCATGTGAGCTGATGGTGATGCATAGCCAATTGAGTAGCTTGGGCAGACAGCTCGGACGAGAGTTGCAAGATGGCTGCTGGATCGTTAGTTGGCGAAGTCTTCTGTGACGATGAGTCAGGGGCGTTTCAATCCATTTGCAGACTTTTCACTTTCATCCAGGAGTTCCTTATTGCCCACATCATAGTTTCTCTCCGCCTGAGTGAAGTTCCTGGAAAAATAAGCACAGGGATATAATTTAGCTGGGGTACCATGGTGTTGAGATAGGACGGCTCCTATTCCACAATTCGAAGCATCGACTTCTACAATAAATGGGAGGTTGGGGTCTGGGTGTTTTAGCAGAGGGGCTGTGGTAAAACTTCGCCCCTCTGTTAATAAAAGTCTGCTCAGCTTCTGGATTCCAGTTATCTTCTTGGGTTTCCCCTTTAAAAGTGAGGTTAGAGGGGCAGCGATCAGATTATAATTGCGGATAAACTGACAATAAAAGTTTGCAAAGCCCAGGAACCGTTGTAAATCCTTGATAGACATTGGCTGAGGCCACTCAGTTACTGCTTGTACCTTGCTGTTGTCCATTTCTACCCCCTGGTGGCTGATATTGTACCCCAAAAACGTTTGTTTCACATGGAACTCACATTTCTCCACCTTGACATATAACTGGTTTTGTAGTAAATGTGACAAAACTGTTTTTACCTGTTCAATGTGTTCTTCTTCAGTCTTAGAGTAGATCAAGATGTCATAGATATAGGCGACTACACAATGATTTAACAGGTCTTTGAAAAGCTTATTGATGAAAGACTGGAAGACTGCAGGAGCGTTGGCTAAACCAAAGGGCATTACCAGATTTTCGTAGTGGCCGCTAGATGTTAAGAATGTGGTTTTCCACTCGTCACCTGCCTTGATTCTTATTAGATTGTATGCACTCCTCAGGTCTAGCTTGGTGTAAATCTTAGCCTCACGTAAGAGTTCCAGGGCTGACGGTACCAGTGGAAGGGGATATTGGAACTTGACTGTCACATTGTGACAATACTTTTAGCTTTCTCTCTAAATGAGACGGTGTGTTGATTTCTCATATCTCCTCATAAAAGAGCCACATAAAAGATTTGAGTTGTTTGTTTTTGAGGTTTTGAACCACTGGTGCTAATAAAATAGCATTAACTGCACAGAGTCTCTAATGTTCACTTGCTTCTGGGATAAAACAGCACCATATAAGCTAGTATAAGTGACTGGCAGAGGGTATTGGCATAAACTGCATATGGATCAGGGTGGCCCACTCATTAGCTTTACCACTTAGCAGCGACAATATAAACATGCACTTCTTATCCCCCGTAGAGAAAGCATCAACATGAGAATTTATATAAATGTCCACATGCCTGATGAACCCGCGTACTTGTTCCGCTGTACCATCAAACTTATCGGGAAATGCAAACTTTACCGTGGGTGGCGGTTGTGCAGGAATAGAGCGGACGTAGTGCATGAGCTGGTCACTGGTTGCCTGTAGCTTGGAGATCTGCTCTTGGTAGTTCCTAAGCACTTCTCCGTGATAGGTGAGCATGGCCTGGATTCGTGCAACATCCGCTGGATTCTGGTCAGGCGGTATTAGAATCCAGATGCGGTATTAGAATCCATTTGCGGTTTATTAGACAAATCCAAAACACAAGGCCGAGACATAAACAGAGAACAGGTAGAGGTCAGGGCAGGCAGCAAACAATCAGAGACGTAAACCAGGCTAGGATCAGGGCAGGCAGCAAACAGACGGTAAACAGAACAGGCGGTGGTCAAACACAAGATAGGCAAACAAATCCAACAAGGCAAATCCAGAACACGTGAAACGGTAACAGGCAAAATCATACACAAGATAACTTTCCAGAATAAATGCTCGGTATGCAGTCCAGGCTGGCAATACTTCGCAATGATGCTAGGTATGCACATGGCTTAAGTAGTCCAGAACAGGAAATGGAACAACAGGAAACAGGAAGCAGAGGGAGCGAACAGTCCTTACTCCGGTAAGGGCTCCCTCTGCTGGCGTGATGGAACATGGCGTGACGTTACAGTGGTGTAATGCAAAGCAAATTTAATCCGACAGTTATCATGTGCATATTCATCATCCATATATATTTAATTTATTTATTTATCTGCCAGCAATCTGGTGGTTACTCACAATCTAAAACAATCTGGCGCTCCTGAATCTGTAAGTATGTTTTGTTATTTAAAGTATTTGTTATGGACTGTTCAAATGCTTTGGGCAGTGTAGAATATACTGTTTGCCGTTCTTATAATCAAAGTACAGATGTTTTATGTTTACAGACAGTTTTTGTCTCTGTTCTGTGCTTATAACTGGAGGCAAAAAGACTACAAACATAGATGCACTACGTGTCCTGTTTCACTAGGGCTTGCACTGTTGGTTCCGATAGATCAGCTTGGACATCTGCATTTTCTAGATCTGACTCGTACAGATGTGGTAAAATTGACAACATTATTAACATGTCATCAGTTATAATGTCTTCGAAAACTGAGAGGGTGTAACATTTTCACCACACGCTTGAGATATTTGGCCAAACACAACGCACTGTGTCAGCTGGCCAATCAGAGTATGCAGTGCTTTTCAAAAGAATGGGCTTTGTAGAAATTCATGTGTGTAGAAGGTATGGACATAAAGGAGGTATAATAATGTACAATGTGTGAAAAATAATGTGTTTTTAAAACTTAAACCATGTTCTATTACACCCAATGCACAAATAATGGTGTTTAAAAGTAGCATAATATGACCCCTTAAATTATAAAACTTCAGTCTTTCCTCAATTTCTATATATTTTGTCTTTGTTTCACGCTTTCTGTTCAACACTGTTTTGGTATTTCTCATATTTCTTATTCAGTGGTTTTAATATGACATTTTTGGAAGTGATACTACAAGAATGTACTTGATTCGTATTATATAAGAAATTGGTTCTTTTAGGAAATCAGTGTTTTGTTTCTGCAATCCAGAATAAAATGCATTCAAGTTTTACCTTCTTTTAAAAATTCCTCATATAAGTGTGTATCATGGAGGGATGGGAAGATCTGTCACAATAGCAGCAAAAACCATCAGCACCCCTCTGTGAGACTGGGCTGTAGTTCTACCATGCCGAGGGCCCTTCTAACGCCACATTACAGGCACACTTTCTCTAATGCCACATTACACAATGGACACACTCCATCTCCCCTGTCCCAGCATGCGCTGCACAGGGGCCACAGGTCTAGTTCAAAAGCTGTTTGGTGAAGGAGCATTAAGAGGAGAACAGCAGAGATTTCTGTGGAGTGAATGGTGCTTCGGCAGGGATGAGTGATTCTTTCACATCAACAGCAGCTGTGCAAAGGCATCCTGACCACATCAGAACAGGTAATGTAGTGAGCAACGGTCATCTACAAGAAAGATGTATGTGATAGATGAGCTGGGGCTTTGTGGATTCTTCATTTTACACCACAAAACATCCAATATTCCCTGAATGAGGATCAACATGAAATGTGTAGATAAAAATGAAAGTGATAGAGACCTGTAAATAACGCAGCTTCTGCCGTTGGGACGACACTGATGTTGGACTTGAAGATTCTGTGTGAATTTTATGTAAAATGTATCTCTACCTTAGAATTATAAGGTTCTATCTGACATTTTTGTTATTGTTGAGTTATTGACATATTCTTACTCTAATATAACTTATTGACACTATTAAAAGTGTTTTGTTTATAAAAAAATGCATTTTGGGTGTTTAATTTAAAAAACAAAAAAGTTAAGTTTTGGTGTTTACAAATGCAATGCAAAAATTTTAAACCTCAATATCTCAAAACGCAGATAGAACCTTATAATTCTATAATATATATCGCTAAAGGTAGGGATATATAATTATACAAATTAGCTCAGTCTTCAAAACAAACAGAAAACAAATGTGTGTGTGTAGGTTTGGTCATACTGTACATATGAGGAAATCTGAAGTGGCCCTAGCTATGGATGAAGGTCTTGGAAACATGAACACACACACCAACACTTGTTTTTTCTATTATTGTATTTTATTATATTTTTAGATACAATTTGTGACAGATATAACATTAGCCCCAGCTCTTATTAAGAATATTGGAAACTATGAGAATTATTAAGATTATGAGAAAATCAAAGAAATATATGACCTGGATGTTTTTGTGTGATTCCCCCAAACAGGCAAATGCATAATGATGTTGCCTTATTTGTATATGTAAATAATCAAACTGTCATCACAAACAAACAAATAAATAAATGTTCTTTTTCATTGTTTGAAGACAAAAAGTGTCCCTTCACTATAATGCAACATTCCTCAGTGTGTCTAAATGTGTGTGTTGACTATAATATGGTTTGTGCTTGAGTGTACAGAAGTTTGCATGTGTTCAAATAAGTACAAGAGCTGGACTGAATGTGTTTATCTTTGTGTGTGTGTGTTTGAAGGCTGACGGTATGGCAGATGGAGGTCCCTACGGCTACAGCTTTAAAGCCTCACTCTACAAAGGCCAGCAAGATTTTCATTACAATAGACTCTTAATATTCATCACCCTCCTCAACACACACACTCTTACAGTATTCACTTGGGCCCTACAGAGGCCTCAGACCATCAGCATGCAGACTGACATAGACAGACAGATAGAAGTATTGCCGTATGTAAGTGCTGCTGTACTTCACATGAACATTAGGGTCACAATCTGTGAGTTTTCTTATTAAATCACAAAAATCTGATGTCTGAAGTCTGTCTTTTGAGTCAGACATCTCTGCATGCATGCAAAATTCAGGGCATTACTGTTATGCAGTTTTTTTATAACCTTTTTTGACCCTTTTTTAAATAAATATGTATGTGTTATATGATTTGTCAGACACTTATACTTTATTAAACCTGCAATCCATGAATTTTGTTAGGTTAAAAATAAACAAAATCCTGTTTTTGAGTAAGTAAATAGATTTGGAACAGTGAGTATATATTACTGATTTATTTGAGTTGTCATTTCTGATTTTACACAAAATGTCCATATTAATGTTTGAAACAAACAAAATGTCATAAAATGGAAAGTTATTTAAACTAATACCTACATATTGCTGAGGCTGTTTTCACAAAATATCTAAACTTGTTATTTTTATTTTATCCTCTTGATGTTTGTGGCTCCTTACGTTTATTCTGTTTATTTCCTGGCATTCTCACATTTACTACCGGATGTTTTATTCCCAAAACTTCAAAAAGTAGTTCTGTTTCCACATGCACAGCTAGTTTAGAAGTGTTACACTGACATCCCTTAATGATGGCAAGGTGTAACAGCCCTCTCCCTGTCACACACATACACACACAGGACTGTTCCAAGCAGATACAGGACCCAGGATGACCTTCGCAGAAGCTGGGCCCATTCACGATTGTAGGGGGCCTCCGTCAGTTCACCGCAGGGCTCCCCCTCAAGCACGGGCCCCGTGCAGCTGCACAGGCTGCACCGCCCAAAGGACAGTTTCTGGCAGGGTAGCCAATGAATACAAAGAGCCATGATATATTTTCCAAACCAACACAAAATGTGTTTGAAAGTTTGAAATAGATCTGTTGTGTTAATCGGTTATTTGTAAATCACTCTTTGGTGAATTTATGCAATATAAAATAAGCATAAATAAGTCTTTAGTGTTTGATTTATTATAAGGCACACCGAAACAAACAAAAGTTACCCAGTTGACTATTCAAAGTACATAAATTAAAATAACGTAGCACTTTCTGTTTGTAAAAAAGACATTGTACATTACTCTAAACCTTTTCAAAATGTGATTCAGGAGTTCTCAAGGGGGGTTTTCGGTGTGTGTGTTCTGCTTTGGCCTACACTGTCACGACAATTCTGGACGTCTTAGGTTACGTATGTAACCCTGGTTCCCTGAAGGGAACGAGATGCTGCGTCGAAGCGCTATGGGAACGCCTTCAGCATTTATAGGCTCTGAACCACATGTCAAATCATCCAATAGGGGGGCGATACTTCACAGGCGGGGTGACGTTAAGACCAGGAAGCTATAAAACATGTGAGTTTGCGCACGTCGGCAGCTTTGGAGAATAATGCGAGCACCAGCAGGGGAACTCGAGCTGCGTCGAAACGCTATGGGAACGAGATGCCCATTATCCCATACTGAAGTGATCCCCTGCCCTCTGTGTAAGATTGCACAAACTAGGGCAAAAGGACAGAAGAGCCAGGAGTGGCTCGAATATCTAGGCCATAGTGCCTCACAAAAGTTCAAGGTGTGGACCATCCCTCAGCGTCGCAGATGTCCTGAAGTGGGACACCTGCATAAATGGCCTTAGAGGCCGCCATACCCGTAGAGTGAGCCTTGGTCCCCTTAGGTGGGGGGATACCAGAGGACTCATATGAGATGCAAATCGCATCAGAAATCCAACGGCTTAATGTCTGGTTGGTAGCGGGGAGACCGCGCTTAGCATTCCCAAAGCAGACAAAAAGTTGATCAGCCTTCCTCCACAGGGCAGTTCTGTGCTCGCACTGGACACACATGATTTAGCTTCTCCTGGTCATGGTCCCTGAAGGGAGGAGGACAAAAGGCCTGACTGGCCGTAGTACAGTAGAGGGTACTTTAGAGACATACTTTAGAGCCAAACAGCCCAGAAGGCTCAAGCGTGGCATCCAATAGGAAGATCATGTCTTTCCCTTTTATATTAGACAGGGTCAACCAAAGATGCCTCTCCGCGGCCACTAAGGCTGCCATAGACCGCCCAATAGCACGAGCGGTCTCTTTGTAGGTCAGTGGTTCTTCTTAACTCACTCACACCCTCAGGTGTGAGGCCCTCACCCTTATCTAACTCTCTCAGCAGGTCGGCTTGATAGGCCTGTATCACGCCAATGGTGTGTAAAGATGCGCCAGCCTGACCTGCTGCCATGTACTCCCTGCCCACAAGCTCAGATGTAGTCCTCAATGCTCTAGAGGGCAGGGAGGGAGCCTTCAGCGATGATGCCTCACCGGGGGACAGGTAGCTGGCTAGAGCCTGCTCCACTCGGGGCATCGCCTTATAGCCATGCTCGGTCAGCCCTGCCACGTTGCCATATAAATTAGAGGCAGGACTGAATATACGGGCAGAGTATGGCATTCCCCAGGATCTACACACCTCAGTGAGAAGATCCTCAAAAAAGGGGAGGCTCATACGTGGAGGTGCAGACTGTCCGCGTAGGAAACGCTCACCTAATAAACTCTTATGAGCGCCAGTCTGCTGCTCGGCGGGCCAACTGATATTTAATTTGGCCACAGCACGAGTTATAACCTCCACTAACTCCTCATACTTAGGCGAAACAGAGGAGACCTCAATGCTCTCAACCTCCAGTTCTTCTGTGGAGGAGAGGCGAAGGGATGAGCCCTCCCTCTGGGGGGAAGTAACCACAATGCGGGCTTCTGAACCTAGAGAGAGAGCGGAGGACCTCAATTCTGAGCTGATTCCCTGACCTCAGGTCTCAATTCCCTCCATTAAGTCCAACTGTGAACCCCACGAATGCATCCTCCGTTCTGCCTTGACAGAAGTGGGACCAGCACCGCGGGGAACACTAGTGAAGGCTCCCTCCTCGAAGAGAGCCCTCTGGGAGCGAAGCGTGCGCATTGGCAAGCGCTCACAGTGCATACAGTCAGCTCCCTCAAGAGCTGACTGAGCATGCTTCGCTCCCAAGCAAACAACACACAGATTGTGTGTATCCCACCCATAATATAACGCAGGCAGGGAGGAACACACAGTCTAAAATGTTGATCGCTTTCCCCCTTATCGCTCTTGCACTTTGCTTTTGGCATGACATCTAATGACAAAGACAAAATCACGCAAGACAACTTCTGCAAAGCTAAACAAGAGACAAAGACAGACTATATGACACAGAGCGCTTCGCTGAATAAACAAAGCTGCCGGCGTGCGCAAACGCACATGTTTTATAGCTTCCTGGTCGTGACGTCACCCCGCCTGTATCGCCCCCCGATTGGATGATTTAACACGTGATTCCGAGCCTATAAATGCTGGAGGCGTTCCCATAGCGTTTCGACGCAGCTCGAGTTCCTGAAAGGGAACAGTTTATCTTTATTATTCTGGAGGCTGTATATACCAGTGGTGTTTTTTTTTCTACCATTGTGGGGAAAATATTCAGCCAGGGAAATTTATTATTAAACTAATACTAAATTGTGGTTATTTGAAAAAATTAAAAATGCTTAATTTCTGTGAGGGTTAGGTTTAGAGTATGAGAGAAATCTGTAAGACACTTGTTGAGCACAATCAATATTGCAGCTCCTGGTTGATTTTAGTAATTAATCTTCAGTGATCTATCTATCAGTGATCTATCTCTTTACTCGCTCTCTTTGAAAGCATAAGAAGAGTCATTATCCGTATAGTCATTATCCACATTTAATTATGGTTATAACTGCGTTACGAAAGTTACTTTACATTTAGAGTAATTTGTGCTTGACAATGTTTCAGTACATTTACAATACAGAAAAGGTGCTACACTATATGTTATACACCAGTCACACATCCTGAGACAGTAAAGTTTCATGAACACGTCTCTTTATTTTTGTGATATATCTAATCTTGAAGATTTTTCCAAATACACTTGTCACTACTAAGCAGCCCTGTAAAAATGTCCATCTGATCAGCAATGATTTTCATGCTTGTGTTGAGGAATGCAGTGAAACCCTGACGTAAGTCATGTGAGAGACAAAATGAAAAGAGAAATTCAGGAACTTTTAACTTCTCAGGAAGTTTTCACATGGGGCTTTCAAAAGATGCCTCTGTTGCCCCTCCTCCATTAGCGTTACATCAGCCAGGTTTGGCAGCCAGTCAATGCACATCTAAGATAAGCCTATAAATCCAAAGCTTTTCTCTTTACATTCAGAGTGAAAAGGGCTTCGAAAAAAGAAAAATGAGTAGGCGTAAAGGTGAGGAACAGAAAGAGACAGCTAGTCTCTGCGGTTACAAGTGAAACAATTAGACGAGGGATGAAAACAATGAGCCCTTTTGTGTGGTTGTCTGATCACAAGCACTGTGATTTAGTCTAACTTCAAACAGCACAGGGCACAATTTTCCATCATGCTCACACATAAATATGATACAGAGCTATTTAGACATAACAGAGACTCTCATCTTGCTCAAAAATAAGGTTTTAAATTATCGCTAATCATAGGATGTTGTGAAATGGATTTTGTAGTCTAACGGAGGCTCTCTCATTGGTTAACACATTTATTCATTTGGCAGTTACAGTGAATTCAAGGTATACATTTTTTTTTAAATTAGTTTTTTATTGTGTTCCCTGGGATCGAACCCATAACCTTTGCGCTGCTAACGCAATGCTCTACAGGAACACAGTAAACGCATGGTTTTTTTTTATCTGATCCTGAGATTTTATGATGAACCCCTGCTTGTCTCCCATGATCCTTTAGTAAACATTATTAGCAGGGGCTCATATCAACTTAACCTGCTGTAGAGCTCTGTTTGCTTAAGTAAATTATTAGCATCAATAACATTTGGCTGACTCTTGGCTGAGGCCTGACAAGGGTTTTTATTTAAAGCCTTCTGCAAGCACCAATTTACTAAATTACTAAAACCACCCCTAAGTGTTTGCGTTTCTTCCAAGGGTTATCTTTCATTTGTTCTGCTCCATTATTTGGTCAAAATTGAAAAACATTTGCTCAGTGATAACCATCTGACTGATAGTTCTGTATATCAGATTGGATCCGAGGCCTGTTGAATGTGGTCTATTAACTAAGTTGTTACTGCGTGTTTGCATTGAGCTACTGATGATCAACACTTTGAGATAATGACTGCACTATCATTTGATGAATAAGAGGAAATCTAAATATATTTTTAATGAAATTAATGTGAAAACATTGATGATGACAATACTATTAAAAAGATCTTGAAAATGGCAATGGATTCATAGCATAAATGATAGATAATAATGTCTGTAAATAAGAAAATAAGTATGAAGTTTAACACATCTGTACCAGTTCTCAACCAACATAGCACTAGCATATTAAGTGTGATTTTGCTTATGTCTAGAGTTGATTGAACTAACAAAAGAACAAGGTGAGAACAATAGGTGAGGATGGTAATCCTGTTCTTTCCAGCAGAATGATTTGCAGGTCATGTGACAGGCAGGGTCATGTGACCTGTGTATGACAAATGAGGGGGTGCTGACAGGTCTCAGCCACATTCTCAGGACCCTGTGAAAACCGATACCGTACAGAAAAACCACAGCAGATTTCCCCTCTTCTCACTTATTTACAGGTGAGAGAATATATGGGATGGAAATATATGCTGGTTTGGTCTAAAAGAGAGAATCTGTTTCCTGAAGCCATTTTGCCCAGTAGAGGCAGTTCCCCAATGTCCTTCTGCAGTCCACGGAGGAAGAGCAGCCCTTAGTCACGCCTGAAGACACACACACGCCTGGTGTAGAGTAGAGGGATTATCTTTATGACCCAGTGGGCTCAACTACACACACACACAAACACACACACACATACACACACTCCCATTTACTTGTGCTAAGGTGTTATAACTTACATATCTTGTGACCTGTTATTGATTGTATTTTAACAGGTCACATGTAAACATACACTGCTTCCCGTAGATAAGAAAACATTGTTTCTCCTACACAGCAATAGAAACCAAGTGGAGACTTTTACAAGAATCTAACTTAAAAAACACCCCAATAGTCTCACATGTGTCTTCCCTACACAGCGTGTCTCAGACTGTTCTCATAAGATACAAAAGTCTGCAAACAAAAGTCAGACATAGTACAAACATTTTGCCTCAAATTCCCCCAAGAACAAATAATCTGAACTCTGCTGTAGCAACATTCATTTTATACTTTTATCATTTATTGTCTGCCAATAATTGCCATATTTATGTCTAAGAATTTTTACAGGAGAAACATTGGTTAATACCTGATGAAACTACTTAATTACGTCTTCTGAGCTATAAAAAAAACAAAAACAAAAAAAAACTAAATATTTCTTCTGGTGTCTAGTCATTTATTTTTTTGTCCCAGCGCTGCACCTGCTCAGTTCACCAAAAGGTATTATTGGCCCCCCAGATACCTCGGGACACCATTCGCTGCATGTCATCCAATGGTCTTTTGAAAAAAAATATATATATGTGATTAAGAAACAAAACAACAGTTTAAAGTCCTCCTTAAAACTGTTGCTTTAAATAAATCAAAAATGTTATTAATGTTAGCTTATCACTGCAGTCTATTTACCTGCTGTAATGATAATGCTACACTGCTGTTGTAGTTATATTTCATGTATTAATAAGACATCATTAATATTTCATGTATTAATAAGACTGAGATTTTTTTTTTTAATAATAAAAAGCTGGGATGCTATTAATATCAGCCCAGAATGGATTAATTAGACAATTGCTGTGTGGAATATTTAGCCACTAATGTGCATTAGTGTTCAATTACATTTTACAAACTTCCTGATTTTAGTACAGAAAATTTAATGATGCAATGCTTAATAAGCTTAATAACAGAGTAACAACGATTCATTGAATTTGTATCAATGTAATTTGTTTCACATGAGAATTACTGGGTTAGTATATTTTCCTTTATGCTTGCAACAGTATCAGTGAGTTTGCAATTTTAATGCATGCCTTTTAAGCTAAAAGACAATGAATGTTTGTGTGCGTACCTACTTAATGCTTGGGGATACATTTGCCACCAGACGTTAAATCTATATTTTATAATTATTCAAAACAATATAAGTCTAAACTAAGTCTTTATTTAGATAGCTAAGTGTGTGTTTGTGTGTGTGTGTAGGGTGGGGGGTGGTTGGGGGGATGATGGGGGTGTGTGTGTCAATGATAAAATGCATAAGTGAATGCATAAGACATTTTGTATATTTGCATATGAGAGTCGGTGCACATGAGAGTGCTGCCACTTTTCCAATTGAAGCACTCTCTATATATATTGAAATAACTTAAATAATATTTTAAAACATTTTTGCCTTTGTTACCTCTTCCAGAAAGTACAATTTTGTGTATTTGTTAATAAAATACTTAAAAAACGGACAATGTGATTTTAACACATGGTTCTTTGGTATATGGCACTGAATTAAACTCAGGTAAGATAGAGGTAACTAATGTAGATGTGATATTGTCTTCAGAGGATGAGTTTGGTCTTGACCCACTTCACTTTCTCTCTCTCTATTTCTCCACATGAGGCCCTGATTTTGTAAATTCTCTCTGGGTCCTGGATCAGTGCTCCAGTAGGTATCTCAGGCAATCAAAGTACATCTCTTTAAGTTTCACATTTTGCAGGTTTCTTTTGTTCTTCTGGCATGGTTCTCCAGAGGCTTGTGGATTGAGTCTCAGCACTCTGCATGGCTCAGGGCAAAAAAAATGCTCTACAGGGAAACCAATGCTTTAAAATTGAACCAAGCTTATGACCAAAAAAGTGGGGGAAGGAGGCAGTGACGATTTAACAGACAGAGCAGAGGGACTGCAGCAAGTTCAAAATGGTAATTAGATTTTTCAAACACACACACACACACACACACTTCCATTTGCCTTCAAAAAAGTTCCTTTTCACAAACAAACACAAATAAATATTTTGACATGTTAAAAAAAATCTAATGTTTCTTGTTTCTTGACACATTTGCCAAAGTGAAGACACCGAGCTCAAAGCTGGCGGGGTGATTTGATTTGCAGTGATATCTGAAAATGGCCTCATCGTGCTAACAAGATTAGCTTGAGTGCTTGTCTGTTTCCTGCACTGCAAATTTGCTGTCTAATTAAAACTGGCTTCACTCTAAAGTGTGATCTGGCCACTGGGATGGTTGCCAGGTAACAAGACTCCTTGACTCCTGTTTGATAGGGCTAAAGGCTAACATTACAACACATATTACACACACACCTGGTCCACATAAACACTAGAAATAAATATTTGTGGCCTGCACACAGCCAAGTCAGGAAACTGAACATTGATTGTTTAGTTAAGTCAAAAGAGACCTTCCTATTCGGAATACTAAACAATGAACTACTAGATTTAGGCAACAGGAACATATTTACAATTTTCCAAATCCTTCAACAGGATGTAAGCCACAAAATAAGCTCATATTGTGCATATTTAAACACTCAAACCTTGCATTTACCAAAAGAAACTGTATTAATAATCCTTCATTTCAATTCTGCAATTATTCAATTGGATTATTTATGCATGCAAGCCCTAATGAGGATTTAAAAATGCAATTATTGCTTAAGCAAAAATGCGACTTTTTTTTGATAAATGCTTCTATTAGCTAATAAAAGGAGAATCAACAGACTTAGAAAACTGTCTTATTCAGGGCTGAAAATTAGCCCATTAATCATGCCTGCAGTTTTTTAAGTATTCCCCTTTAGTGGAGGTCTGTGTTTATACAGAATGATGAAATAAGACAGTGTTTGACAGAGGACAGAGCAGTGTTGATTACTCACTCAACATTCTGTGAAGTGTTTAAAAGATGACAAGACATAAATGGTTAATACCCTATACATGAGCTCTAATGATGGCATTCATAATTCATACAGCCGTGGTCGAGGGCAGAGGTGACAGGGTGTGGCCACTGGGAAAATTAAAAGATTGTGAGGTCATTATATCCTCTTGTATATTTTATGAAATCATTGATTACAACGTCACAGACAATACAGAACGTTAGATCAGATTAGATCAAATGATCCATGTGACCCATCTGGGCATACTCACAATTTAGTTCATTTCTCTAAGTACAATATTTTAAAAAATAAGCTTTTGTACAAAGTAAGCTCTGGCATTGTTGTATATTGTTGGTTTCATATACATACATTGAGAGAGAGAGAGAGAGAGAGACAGAGAGAAAAAGACTGGCTGTGCCATATCCCTCCCATTAGCCCACTGCACCCAGACATTACAATAATGCCACATAATGGCTGGCACTCAATGAGAACAACTCCCCTAATTGGTGGCCCCAAATTGTGTTTTATTTTGCTTCTGAGTCTTGAAATATAATCAGTTTGCCTAATTTTATTATTTTTCGTAATGATGCTTGCCCTGAGCAATTGTAGTGTGTACGCCTTAGCAAACAGCGTGTGTCAGCTATCAAGATTAATCTTGATTACATTAGCCCTTGATGAAATAAGGTATAAAATGTTCTAAATGAAGAATACTGCAGCATTAAAAGGTGATAGACAGAGAGATGGATAGAAAATAGCAGAAACATAGCTGGCATAAAGCCTAGAATAGGCTGTCTAGCACTATAAAGATGACATGTATAAGAAGCTTACAGTCCCATAGAGTGCAAACCATGAGATGCTAATCACTTTAGAATAAACCTGAATAATATTTTAATTGTTTGTTTGTATTGTTGTGGATGTATGATGGTTTTGTTTAAGATTTACAAATAAAATATGTAAGTGGTAGTTGACTAGTAGAATGACTTTTCTGGGTAAGCTTTCCCATGACAGCTTTAGATTAGTGTTATCATTGAACAGAGATTGACACCGTGGCCATGGAAGACTGTGGATGCACACATGATTGGTTTATTGGAATGGCCATTCCCAGGATTTAATCATTGGCATGACCTCAGATTTCTGGAGTGTGTGCTCTCGTTGGATGGTTGTCTGGGAAGGTGTTATAAAGTGAGGTGACACATGCTGAGACTGAGCTTTTATTAATGCTGATCTTTGCTATCACTGAGAATTTGCTGAGTATTGCAGTGTAACTGTGCTGGTTCCTGCAACAGGATGGAGATGTTTATGAATGCGTGTGCACCTTATATTCTGTTGTCGCTATCTCAGTACTTTTGGTTTGATATAATTGCCTGGGCATTTGTAAGCATGCTCATAACTGTTGTGACAACACTGTGGCCTGATGTTCTTTGCCTTATTCTGAAAGAGCATCTTAATCTAGAACTAGAACTGGTTGTACATGGTGTTAGAAGGCTATAGGTTTGAATCCCAGGGAACATGTGATAATGTCCCAGGTTACGTATGTAAACTGGTTCCCTGAAATAGAGACACTGCGTCAGGCCTGACACCACAGGAATGCGCTTTAGGCATGCTAGACTCTAAACACTTGTAAAATCAAGCCTATTTATAGGCAGGTCAAGGTCATGTGACATAGCATTGCACGCCACAAAGCCTTTAAAAGGCACCTGCAAAATATCTCATGCAGGCAAGACCGAGGTGTGGCAAAGCGACGCAGCATCTTGTTTCCTATCTCAGGATGCCGGGTTACATGCATAACCTAAGACAGTCACTTTTGAGAGCACCTGGAATTGAATTTAAGTCTAAATTGTACTGTACAGGAGCAGCCTGCCACAGCACATAGAGATGCTCCCCTAGGTAGAGCCTTAGATGATGCTACACCCCTGGCAGAATGGACTATAAAGCCCAAAGATAACCTAAAGTAACAGGCCTCGTAGGCCAAGGTAATGGCATATGTGATCCAGTAAGATAAGCACTGTTTTGTGACCTCATTACCTCCGCTGTGGCCACCAAAACAGACTAGGAGCTGAGAGGTCTTACGTCACAGGCCTGAGCGGTGGACATGGGTCCTTTAAGCTCTAACTGAACACAGTAAGTTAAGCCTTTTCCACTCCTGCGACTCAAATGGAGGAGGACAGAAGGTTTGAAGTACCACTGGGTGATCAGAGGCTGTCATATTTTGCCTTAGTTTTTGTTTTTTTCTGGCCACTAGTGGCCCCTTTTGGTACTGCTTATT
>JAZGTK010011214.1:0-15790 GCA_036877625.1 Ambastaia sidthimunki | reverse complement strand
AAATAATGTCAACAGGTTTGTGGTGGAAATTTGATTAGCTCAGTATAATAGTCATTACACATGGAGATTCCACATGTGTGTCTGTCTTACACAACCTGGTCATTTCTGTGTTGGAAGTTCTAGATTTATAAAAAAATGTTCAGTGAAGACAGGCATGTATGTTTATTGTCTCATTGACGCAGTCACACTGTACTGGTAGATTTTTTTCTGTTGGTGATGTAAACTATAACATTCCTGTGCAGCTCTGTGATTGTGTAACATGAGAGCAGTGCATAATTGTGCAGGGTTGTGTGTGCGTAAGAGAGAACTGTTTATGAAACATGAGTTTACATGAGTCTCTTTGACGTGTGTTTGAAGTTTGGGGCTGCTCTGTTATGAAAATAAACCTAAAGTTTCAGAAAATAAGGCAAGCACGTGATTTATTCTGGTACCTTAATTTCCTGAGTTACCTAGCAATGGGTGTAAACAGCTAGTTGTCAGGGTGGTGCTCACGTCAGTGATGCCAGCGTACCAGTCAGACCCAAATAACATCATCACCCAGCAGGAGGTTCACTCCCATCTATGAAAGTATGGTTCTTGTGTTGAGCGTGAACAGATGAATGTGATCTGATGGCATAAAATTCAGCTGTAATAATCTCTGTGTCAGAATCCACTGAGTTGTGATTCTCCCTCAAACTACTTTTCCAATGATTATAAACCAAAATATATTACAAACAAATGCTATAATTCAAATTCAAACTGTTAATTTAAATTTTCAGTGTTTTTCATTGGAGAATGTCATTGATTGCAGTTTGGGTTATACATTTACATTTATACATTTGGCAGATGCTTGTATCTGTACACCTTAAATTCACTGTAAGTCGCTTCGGATAAAAGCGTGTCAAATGAATAAATGTAAATGTAATAAATGTATCCAAAGCAGTGCATTTAATATAGATACATTTTATCACTGTTTGTTCCCTGGGAGTCAAGCCCACAACCTTTTGAGCTGCTAAAGCAATGCTATACCAGCTGAGCTACATAAAAACTACAGTTACAGTTAGGTGTAGTTACCTAGTGTGTATTCAAAACACTAAATCTGATGAAGTACAAATGTTTATACAGACAGTACACATTGTTAACATTTTAGTTACCTAATGGAAACATTCTTATGTGATCCACTTTCTGACTTTCAGTCCCCACTTTCTGAAACCACCTTAGAATTAGGTGAAGGTTAGATTTAGGGTTAGGCAGTTAGTTAGGATGTTTAAAGTTATGGTAAGAGGCTAGAGATTGTATTGTGTCAATGAATGTCCTCACAAAGATAGTTGTTCAAACACCTGAGTCTGCGTGTCTATATGTGTGAGTCTGTGTTTGCATGCAACTTGCAAGAAATAGATCAGTAGGAAATGATTACTTCCTGTGCAGCTCTCATGCCAATAGTTTGTGTGTGAATTGTGAGTTACCACACACACCATCAAACCATCAAACGTGTGAGTGAGTGATAAGTGCTGCTTCTGGAGATCCAGCCTCCAATCATAAGCTAGAACACTTGCCTGTCATTCTCAAGTGAGTTTGTGATTGGCTGCTTCAGGTGTGTGTTATTAGAGTTTGTGTTGCACTACTGTAGAGCTCAAATCAGTCTTATTTAAAGCTCTCTCTCAGTTAGGGCATTTTTTAAGTTGGCAGCTGTTTTCATAGATGTTAAAATAGCTCAATATATTACAGTTTGACCTACACTATGAGATCAAAATTGTCAGAATGTAGAAAATCAGAAAGATTCATTGTGAGACATCCTGGATGTCCTTGTAATTAGTTATAGTACGTGTAATAGTTCATTAAAGATAATAATGAGTGTTTCGTGAATATATAAAAAGGTTGCGAGTGTGTGTGCGCATACAGAAGATGCAAATCATACACAGGAAGTGAGTTAGGAACTCCCAATGGGGGGCGATCAGCACAAACTCACCAGAATAACTGTCAATCATTAACACGCACTGAAGCCGCGACACACACTGCTTGGCTGTATCCTGCTACACTCAACAGGAGCAGGTAAGATGTTCTTCCATTCACCGCTGCTCTCCATACAACTCAAAATACAAAGCAGCAGTCATTTCAAACGCTTTTTAAATATAAGGAACACAGTGTCTACATGTCAAATAATATATATATTCTGTCATTGTACCAGTTTGAGAACCACATTTGACATGTTCATATAATCTTAGAGAGTGAATTGGTTTGACATTCTGTAAAAAGGTTGGAGCACGAGACTCGATTCGACCTGATGATTGTAAGAAAGTGCTTTAATGTTCTATATTAAAATACTGTATGATGGAGGAGATCTATCATCAACACGGATTTGAACAAGCCTGTAACCTTAAACTTCGTCTTGCATGGTTTATGCTACAGACACGAATGAACCTCAGATCATGTCTGATTGAAAACAGCTATGATATTATTATTATGGTACAGATTCTGATGCACAATACAATGGGTAAGAAATCTTGTACGCTCCCACTAAGGGAAGAATCCAAGTCATATCTAGAGACATAAGAGAGACATGTGGGCAGGTTTTTTTCACTAGGGTCAGCATAGAAACCATCTAGCAATGCCATAGCAACCAGCTACTCACTAAATGTCATTCACCATAGCAAACACACAGGAACCCCCTGACATGACAGCAGTGAGATTAGCATGAGCAAACCACTTACATTATCTTCAGAAGATGTTAGTGAAGATGTTAGAAAACTCTAGTTTGAATAGTTTTGGAAAGTTGTATCAGCTGTTCACTGAGTCAACTGTGACTGAGAAACAGGAAACAGCAAAGCTAACAGGAAACCAAAGAGCATCACTCTAAAATTAGATTTGTGAAAATTAGAAAATGTTCAGCAGGTCAGAGGCAGATGTTGAACTCCAGCACGGTGCTGCATTTAAAATACTAAGCAATCTGATTAAATCAACGTGTGTGTGTGTGTGTGTGTGTGTGGGTGTGTGTGTGTGTGTGTGTGTTAATGTGAGTTCTTAATTTTAACAGAAGTTACACATCACAGCTTGCAATTGTTGAAAAGTAAAGGTACTTCAAAACACACACACACAGAGTTTGATTTTGTGTGTGTTTAAAGGACTGGAGCACCTATGTTGATTCACCTATCCAACAGAAAAGTATTACATGTACATTTTAAATGTTTTGGTGAAATAGGAGAATTGAAATATATGAACAGAAGTAATTGTGTGTGACATTAGTATCATGATCATTGTTTTACTTGTTGAATTGTTTGTGTGTGTGTTGGCAGGGGGAATTTTTTTTGAAGATGTTTCTTTAATAATGGTAAGAAACAGGCAATCCGCTGATATTGATTACCACCCGTATGTCAAATATTCATTTATATGATGTTTTTTAATCCTCATGTCTGATCATGATCAGGTGTTTTCTTTTCAGGATTATAAGAACAGATCAGAAAGTGACAGACTCACACAGGGTTTGTAAAGAAACGCATCAACCATCCAATTACATAGCAGAATAGGTGGGCCAGTCAGTCTCCACCAATCAAATTCAGAGTTTAATTCTGAAATTAATATCAGTAATTATACAACTAACGCATGCAAAAATCGAACAATATTCTGTTCTGGGCTTCAGTCACGCATTTACCTCTAATGTCTCCATCTAGTGGTAAATATCTGTTTATGTAACTCAAAGACACACACACACACACACACACACACACGTACTGGCACAAAGTGTGATTCTTTGTGTTTTACAGACAGATATCCCGATAAACGATCATTAAAAAATCGTGCCATAACAAGAGTAAGTACTATTTAATTAACATTTATTTATATTGTGTTTTTTTACTAGGCTACATTACTTCAAAACAGTTTTATATATTAAGAAAATGGCTAAATTAAGAAATACACAGGCTTTTAATAGGCATGTACTCTGTATTCTATTAAAACAGCATGTACTTCTGACACTATGCAACATTTAGTCAATTAACATGATAGATGACAGGTATCGCAATAAGCAAAATATGTCGTTCCAGCTTACATTGAGATTATGCTTAGAAAGGTGACATTTTATTCCATTTATTTAAATGGAAACTTTATTTAAATGGTCCGAATGTGTTATCATATTGTAGTTATCATCAGTTCAGTTAACTTAATATTCATAAACTACAATCCTAGTATCACTAATTAGTTTTAGTAATACAAATACCAATACAAAAGAATTTACAATAATATCATTTATTCTGTATTCTGTTACACGTTTTATAATTTCCCTGTTTTCTTGGTTTTTTTTTTTTATTATATGTGAAGCTGAATTGAATTGTGTGGAAACCTTGTTAATTTGTGTAATTGTATAAAGTGTATAGCAGGTTGTGTTGTGTAAGTGTTGTCTTGGGTTTTGGGTTTGTCTCTGCAGGATCCTGGGCACATTCCTCCACGTCCCTCACGGACAATCCTACCAGGTGAACACAACACACAGCACAAGACGACACACCCACAACACAAAACAACCCATTTGCCTGCTGTAGTCATGGATACCATTCTGGGAAATTAGTGTCATCATTGTTTCCTGTCTCACAGAACGTAAAGGGCCAACAGTCAACAGAGACCTGAAACCCGGGAGAAGATTTCAAAATAGCTCTTCAGGTAGAGCTGTCTGTCTTTCTCTCGCTCTCTGTCTGTCTGTCTTGCCATCAACACAGTTTAGTTCTGCTCCTAATGCTGATTGGTCAGTACAGATTTCTAAAGCCTAATGCATGAAAAAGTAACAGCTGAGACGTGACGTTTGAATACTGACAAACTGTTGTGTGGTTCATAATTATCACACGCCATGTGCCTGTTCTCTATACAGATGGAAAGTTACAGTGTCTGGGATCAGCTGACAAGGTAAAATCAAAACATTTACATTCCCATTTCAACAGAAAGTCAATGACAAACTCTTTTAATTATGAGAAAAAACATGAGAAAAAACTTTTCATCAAAAAGTATTTTTGGCTTTATGTGGTTCTCGAGTTTCTGTTTTTTGGAGATTAAAGGTATCTGGGGATAACCAAGGCGCGCAACGGGCTCGCAAATCCCACTTGCTAATTTTTATTGGTGTCACTAAGTGTCTAAGTGTCACTACATCGACACAAGGTCTCGTTCTCTCCATCAAGGAACAGAGGTTACAGACCTAACCAAGACATTCTTTAGACCATTGTATTGAGTTTGAGTGTATTGAGGAACTTTAAAAGGACCAGCTGTAACATTTATTTTTAACAATGCATGAGTAATTTTGTATATATAATAATGACCAAAACATGATACAGTCCATAAGTCTTGATACTTCTTATGTTGGAGTCATGTTCATAATGATTTAATTCCTATTACTGCTTTACAGCATCAGAGAACAGTGAAACACAGGCGTCTGATTAAACTAAATCATATTCACAGTCTCCTTTACTGATTCTTACATGAGTGAATCTCTTTCATTGCAGGACTTGACAGTCACTCACAGGTAATGAACTTCACTTTATCAGTACTTAACACACACTGACAATCATGAGTGTGTGTGTATGATTTTTCATGTTTTGGTTGCAGGCCAGTTAGGTCTTTACCGAAAGATCAACTGAGTTTACCACCTTTACCGGGACAGACCATCACTAACCAGATTAAACTGTTTGATGAATCTCCACCCAGACCAGCACCATCTTCACCACAAACCAGAAGCCAAAACAACCCACCCACATGGACAGAGTGAGATACACACGCGCACACACACACACACATTTAGGTTTCTATGTTTAATGGGGATTTCACACAGACATAATGACTTTTATACTGTATAAACGGTATATTCTATACCTTAACTCTTCACCTGCCCCTACATGTAAACCTCACTTAAACCTTCTGTTTTTGAAACCACATCACTTTTTATAATTGGTGATGTGATCTGGTTTTATTAAATTTTTCTCTCTCTTTGTTTTTCAGATCAGGTCCAAGTAGAATTAAGCAAGTAAGTTAATGTGAATGTAATTCTGAAGTAAAATATATTTACATGTAGGAAATCAAATCATTTAAATATAATAAAACAAAGTGTATTATCACAGGGTGCCAAGTCAAATACAAGTCATTTACAAATGCATTAATCATAAGAAACAGACAGCATAAGCACATGTCAGAATCAGGATCAGAAAGAGCTTTATTGCCAAGTATCCTTGCGCATACAAGGAATTTGTTTTTGTGTATTTGTGTGTCATTAGCTTCCAGTACAACAACACACAGACAATAAAAATAGGATGAAAATAAATTGAGAAATAAGTGGTATGTACAGTTGTGCTATAGATGATAGAATGGAACAGAGTAGAATAAATAGAAAGAGATGCAGGGATATATTAGGATGGAGGTGGTAACAAATAAATAGAAGATTATTATTATGTAAACATCTTTGATGATTATCCTAAATGAAAATACTCTTATTTTTACCCGGAGGTTAAAAGCAGACAGCCGGCACCTACAGGTAAGTTATTGCATTACATTACTGATGTATGTGTCTTCGTATTTGGTTCTGGACGCAATAACTGTTAGTCACGCAACTCAACAACTAGTGGATTTAATTGATTATCATTCTGGTTCTATGGATGTCTTTTATAATTCAGGTCATAAGTCTCAGAGGTTTTCTCTGGATCTGGAGTCTCAGGATCTCTGCAGGTTCTGGTCATCACTGTTCGTCACATTGATCGTTAGATCTGCTGCTGCTGATCACGTCATTACTTAATTGCTTTCTTTTGTCTGTTTTAATCTGCAGCGATTCTGAGGCTGAACACACCTCTGGTACCAGTTCACACAGACAGCATTACATTCCAGATTCACTTCAAACACACAGTCCTGCTCATACAGCATCAGAATCAAGATTCACTTCAAACACACAGTCCTGCTCATACAGCATCAGAATCAAGATTCACTTCAAACACACAGTCCTGCTCATACAGCATCAGAATCAAGATTCACTTCAAACACAGTCATACACTGTCATTTTAATTTCGGATTAATTTCCAACACACAGTCCTGTTCAGAATCACTCTCACTGGCCACAATATTACTGATGAACACCCAGTAAAACAAAGGATGGGAAAATGGTGGATTATTTTAATAGACATACAAAATGTTTTACATTGAGGTATATGTTTGCCATGAGCCACATGTCCCATTTTTAAATGATGCTAGCACATGCTTTGCTTGTCTGCATGCAAAAAGGCGACAGCTTTTTTTCAGCTACAGGTGTCACATATATTCTTTATTTGAGTCAAATATTGTTTTATAAATTGAATCAACTCAAATACTCCAAATTACATCAATAAAAGTAGGTAGAAAAATCAGATCAGTTTCTAATCACTGACCTGAGACTGAATATGCATCTGATTCAGCTCAGATTCTCAAACACAAAAATTGTATTTATTGCAGATTCACATTTAAGACAGCAGCACCATGAGTGGCCACAAGCTAGAGGAGATACAAATCACAGCAGTTTCCACAGCCACTCCAAACCTGCGCAGGTACACGCATACAAACACGCTATTCATTCACTTAAACAATAAACGTTTTGATGCAGTAGGCAAAGGTTATGAGGTTCTTCAGATATGCATCTACATGCATTACGAAAGAACTGAAAAAACCTTCTTAGATGATAATCAGTAATAGAATCTTTAGATTAAAGACCCCATAACACAGTTTGAAGATGCTTGTTCTACAGGGCCTGGAGGAGCAGAACTGGTATGTTGGTGCGTTCAGTCGTGTTGATGCTGAACACGCTCTACATCTGGTGAACCAGGTAAAAACACTAACCTTCAATATCTTCAATGACTTTTTTTAACTTTTAAGTTATCAGATAATCCTAGAATCAGTCAGAAAACGCATCTTGACACAGAATCACAAACATAACTTAAGTACGTAGATATCGAGCTTGCCTTTTGTTTATATAAAAAACGTAAACAGGAAGGAGCCTTTCTGGTGCGTGACTGCTCCAAGAACACTACCCATGAACCCCTTGTCCTTGCCCTGTTTCACGACAAAAGAGTTTTCAACATTCAAATCCGTTTTAGTGAGGATACCAACAAATTCACTCTAGGAACGGGCCTCAGGACCAGCGAGGTGAGCTCTCAGCACACATTTGTAAAGTTGAGCGAGTGCAGGACCAGTGGAGCTTCAACTACTCTCTCTTGTATCTTTCAGAGATTCGATTCAGTCACTGACATCATCAAGTTTCATTCCATTTTTCCCATCTTACTCATTGACGGACGAAAATCTTTGGCAGTAACTGATCAAAGGAGACACTGTGTCCTCATGTACCCAATCACAAAACAGGACATGACAAATCTGTTAAATTAATCATTGCTGAGGTGACAAATTTACAAAAAAAAAAAATTCTTTACAATTTTTTTTAATGTTTCACAGTTCACAGACAAACATCCGGTGTAACGAGAAATAAATCATTTATAGTCGGAACGCACAACATTTGATTTTACCAACTAATTGTTTTTATTACACTCTGTTTCATTTTGAAAACAATCAGTTTTTTTCAAAATGAAACATTAGCTTTATTGACTCAACGTAAATAAAAAAAATACAAACACATTTTAATTTCTCACACAGCACAATTAAGTTAAACAGTTTGAGGTAGACAACAGAGCTTAGTGAATGTGATGTAAAAAAGGATCTGTACATTGGTGTAGACTGAGCTGAAATAGTGAATCAATACATAGACATGAAAATAAAACGTTTACAACTTTTGTGAAATCAAACGTTTGCAGTTCTGCAACAACAGAATGTAAACCAGTGTGACTATGGATTAAACTGGTAATCGCTGTGCATCACCCATAATCTGTAAGGACAAATCAGTGAAGGGCAGAACAGATTCAGAGCTCCGATTCGCTTGTGTGTTTGAGTACTTGAACACATATGACTTTGCACTAATTAAAGAACCTTTGCATGACTTCGCTTTAACACATGAATTAAAGATACATTAAACAAAAACAATAATGTTTACTTCTGTTTGAAAGGACACTGTACAATTATGACAAATGAATACACACCATGTTATAAACAAACATTACATTTATTCATTTGGCAGATGATTTTATCCAAAGCGACTTACAGTGAATTCAGTGTATACTTTTTTTTTTTTATCAGTACTTGCATTACCTGGGATCGAACCCACAACCTTTGCACAGCTAACGCAATGCTCTACCAGCTGAGCTACAGGAAGGCTATGGAAGGAAGACATTTGTGTTAGCCCAGATGAGTTTTACAAATTGAAGATGTATTCCAACACAGTCAATACAATGGAAAGAACTGAATCCTGCACAGTCGTGGCTTGCAATATTGTATTTCGACCAAAAACCAAAACAAACTCTACCTACATGTCTTTGAAAGGATAAGAAAAGGTCCTATTTCAATAAAAACATGTTTTTATAAAAAAACATGAGGTTTTTCATTGAAATTGTCGTGACTGATGGATTAATTCTAATCGTTACAAAAATATTAGGGGTAATGTAGAAGTTTACATTTTTACATCCATGTGCATTTGTAAGACGCTTTTATCCAAGCAACAGCGTTACATTCAATTTGTCAGTGCATGTTCCCTTGCAATCCAACCCCCTCTGCACTGCTAATGCAATACTCAGAAGTTATTTTTATACCCATCTAGATAATGTCATCTGCACAGTTGAAACACTAATAAATAAAATAACAATAAACTAAACAATGTTCACCATGGGACTAAAACAAGGCCAATAAACTTAGTTTTCAGTTCAACTCAGGATTTAGTTCTAAGCTCAATCCTAGACGATTTTTACTTGAATATTAAATACCTGAAAAATGGTTTCGGCTGTTTTACTAGCATTTCTTTCAAGGAAAACAATTCAGTGACAAAAATACAAGTTACATATCAAACATACACACTGATTAGGTTTTATAATGACACTGGAATTGTAAAAATTTAAACAAGTATGAAATATCAGTGAATACTTGACAAGAAAACAGCCATATGTTTTTCACTAAATACATTTTTCTGAGACTCCTCTGAGAACCAGTTCGATTACCTGGTACTTTTGGCCCTGTATCTTTTTCAGTTTCATCTTCAATGAAGGCTGTTTTCTTACTGGAATTTCCGTCTGTATCCACTTACAGTCCTTTAGGGTTTGAACACCAACATTGACCATCTCAACTAAACGATTTGGATGGTTCAGAACCACAACAGGTTGGTTTGGACCAGGGAGCTTGATAAGCTGGTCCTCCTTCAGAGGAGTTAACCTTGATTTTCCATTATCTTTAGACAAAAAACTACAAAAGTCCATTACATTTGTTTTTTCCTTTTTGCATTTTTTACGAGAAGGTGCATCATGATTTTGGTCTTTGCTTTTAGGGACGTTTCTTTTTAAAATCAGCTTGATGGCTCCTTCAGTTCCTCTGGAGACGTTCTTCTCAGTTATTGCACAGCAGAGAACAGGCCGAGCTGTCAAACTCTCTTCCACCTGTGGAATCTTCTTGGTGGGTTCCAACACTAAATTTGGAATCCTCACCAAAGCTACTTTCGGATACATGAGGGAAGCCCTGCAACTGTGTTGATCAAAGTCATTCTTGGATTGAGTTAGAAAACTTGCCTTATCCAAAATGTTGTCTCTGTTGGATAGCATAACTGCTGTCAAAGGGCTGGCCATCATATTTGGGTTTTCTTTCAAATCACATGTGTTAAGATTAGAACATTTCTTAAACATGTTCTGTGTTGTTACAGATCCTGTTTTCTCTTGACAACAAGTCTCTATCTTTGTGATTTCTTCAATACTTTCTGTCTTGGTTTCTTTGAGCCATGTATGTTCAGCTTTGTGTTTCTCTTGGCTTTCTTCCTCCTTTTTAATTGTAATACTACAGACCATTGACTGCTCTGTGCTTTGCATATTTTCTTTTGTTTTATTTAAGGTTGCCATCTTACATTCAGGATCTAAAATCATTTTGGTAGGACCATTTGTTTGCAAGGTGCTGTTGTGAAATTCTGCCATGAATTGAGAGATACTTTGAGTTGATGTAGGTGTGGGACAGAGAGAAAATACTGATGAGATCACAGGAAGTCCCTCAGAACTTACTTCTGTAGCCTTGTGAGCTGCCATTAAATGTCTGACCACTAGACCGTTGCTTTTCTGGTTATGCTTGTTCATGGTCTGTGCTGCTGTGTCTGATAAACACTGAGGTTTGTGTACAGTTTTTCTGATACTTTGTTGAACATTAGTGCATGTCAAAGGTGGTTGCTGTTTTTCCTTTACAGATGCTGAAGACTTTGATGAACTAGCCGTAGATCCAGCAGAAACTTGACATTTGAATGACAATTTGCTTGCATTAATGTTTATGTCCACAGTACCCTTCAGGTCTTGTGAAATTTCATTAGGTGGGATCAGCCGAAGCTCCAGCTCTTGAGTCCCATTGACAGTTTTCACCTCAACCAACTCAACCAAACAGCCAGCAGGAATATTTATCTCCTTTGGACAGGACACAGTCAAAGCCTTGTTGTGCTGAATTGGCTGGTTTAAAGGTGCTAACAGTTCAACTTGGACATTGGAAAGTGGAATTGACTTCTCTGTTGATGACCCAATGAGAATCCTGGAATTTGTCCTTGGCTGATTGCTCTTCTCTGTAGCTGGTTCCTCTAGCAGGGACAGCAGTGGACTCCTTTCAGAATGTTTGATTGGACTGCTGGGAACCGCTGCAGCCAAACTCATGTTCTGTGCCTTCAGAAGGTTTGTTCCTGCTGCAGACTGACCATCCCTCTGATCTGTTTGGACATTCTCAACTCCAACACTCTTTTGGGATAAAGCTCGCATTGGCATATTGAGAAGTGGCTTGAGAGGGCTGTTTATATCAACAGGCAGCCTGACCTGAACGTTGTCATCTTCGATTGTGTTCTCTGGAACACCAACCCTTGGCCTTTTCAAAGATGGCTCTGTACAACCTGTGTCAGTGACTTTAGAAGCACAGCTAGGAATAGCACCTGTGTACTGTCTCTTGCCAGATGTTGTGTTAGTTACACACTGTGCAGATGTATTGTGGGTGAAACAGACTTGTTTACTGCTAGTTTTGCTTACAGGTTTGGCAATGACACATGAGGTACTGGTTCTTGTTTGATATTCTCTATGGTTTTTGTTGTGTGCGTTTCCATTAGGTTGACTTGCTATGCTGGGATTTATACAATTCTCAGTGCTGTCTGGCCAACCTGATGTTATTCTGGTATTAGTAGCAGATTGGTGGCCGCAGTCCGGGCTGATTACGTCAAAATTAGTTACAATGTTTTTTTCTGCATGTCTCTTGTGTATACGATAAATATGCTTCACAATATAATCTCTTCGCACTGCTCCATAGGAGCAGAAGCTACATCTAAATGGGTACGAGCCAGTATGTGAGACAATGTGTTTCTGAGACTCTGTTTTAGAAAAGGAAACATTTCTGCAGAGTGCACACAAGAATATTACTTCTTTATGATGAGCCACATGCCTCTGAAACAGAACAGTGTCTTTTGTTGAAAATCTGCATTTTGCACAGCACAGACGATTATGTTTGCTCCTAGGTATAGCTTTGTCCTTGTACAGAAATGACAAGAAACTCTGATGTGAGTGCATAATCATTCGGATCTTAGATTAGCAATTCCAAAGTCCACAGTGTTAATTTTGACTGGATACATATACAGCATTAAAACTGGCTTCTGCTTTAAAGTGAGACTCTTTTCCTTTAGGCTGAGTAGATGGTCTACCATTAGCTGTTGCATGTGAGAACACCAAGTCCTTTTCCAGCCTGCACAATGGAAGGAAAAATAGTGTTTTAGGAAAACAGAAAGAAATCAAATTTATGTTAAATAATATTTAATACAAACCAACTTCATTGTTTATGTTTTACAACATCTACAAGGCACTCCAGGGATCTAATGTAACTCCCCACTTACAATTAAATATTCTTAGTACTACCACTAACACCACAGAATTTAGATACCCTCAGCAACAATTCTAACTTAAATAAGCCATATCAAGAGACCAGAATATGTTTTAGGGTGGCCTGTTATGACCTAGGCTTGTAAACAATCAACCATAACACACTACCGATCACCCAATGCACTGTAACAACTGCACAGCCACAAACCAACATCCAGAAGCATAGCAGGAAGTTTGTCTGTTAAATTGTCTAGTGTCAGCAACAGGTTGAAGACTGAGCGTGTCTGTTCAGATGTGTAAATCACATTCTGGATGGCCTGAGAATGAGTGAAATTTACAGCAAATATTCATTTTTGGGTAAACCCTTTAAGACTAGGCTGCACAAGCATGACTGAACAGATCTTTTCTAAACTGTACACCAGTGAAATAGAAATTATTCTGATGTTGCAGCATCTTTATTTTTAATTGTACTTTTTTATATCTTTTGATGAGGTATATGAATTAAATTATTTAACAGTAATATCCTGTATTAGTACAACCACATTGAAAGTGTTATTACCGACACTAGAATTACTAATTACAATAATTATTAATATGAAACATTATTGGTATTATTAATAGCACTTTTAAAGAAACACATTTGGACAAACAGCTAAGAATATATTACAGCAACATCCTGTAACTCAGCATCATGTCTTATCTGTTTATTAGCATTACGATGCAATTAAGAGGAATACACATGAAACACTCATTTCCTCAGGAATATCTCAATCTGACGGGCGTTCAAGCGTTTCTCTTGTGCGCGTGCCCGCCATCTCTCTGACCGCAGCGCTGCCCACAGCCGCCATAACGAGCGAAAGGGAAAAACAACAACACGTTTTACACATACCTTGCGTAAACAGCCTAATCCTCACAAAACAGCGACTGTTGCATTTAGCTCCATTGATCAGTATTCACACCATACTTTCCTGCATAACGTATACCGCTGTCGTGACTGCGCAACATCCGTCTAAGCGGGTGCACAGAGCGGATGACGGGAGCGACGCGATTGGCTGTTTGCTTCTGTTGCGCTCCACTGTTCACGCGCGCACCCGCACGTTACGGCGAGCGGCGCGACCTCAGTTTTCAGTGCACACGCGCCTGCGTGATTTACGACAGAATTCAGCACTGATGGGTTAAGCTGAGAGAAAATACCATCAGTCTGGGTCGTAGTTGACACTTCCGCACAATGGTTCAGTCAGTAAATTACCTTAATCACTGTAGTCACACGACCCTTCCTTACATACTAACATAAGATTTTGTAATATGGCTTCTGAAGAATAATATAAAACACACAAATACACCCAGAGGGTGCCATAAATATTAAAGCATATTAAAACTCCCACCAACCTTTTTACAATGATGAATGGCAATTGTACCGAAAAGGCATACATTACAGCACATTTCCTTCTTATTAGCCCTGCTGTGACTTTACTGACATCATAATAACACCTCGAATCGTAGTGTATCGCACTTTTTACACCTGTGTGTTATCATGATTCCGGCAAATAATCCAAATACATTGTAAAATAACATGTCTCCTATTTACATGGATTATAATGAAATCAATGGCATTCTTTTACAAACAGCCTAATGTTAATGCAAACGTATGATCGGATTTCATGGCAAATAATCTTGCTTTGTCAAACCCTCAATGTCATCACACATTCACAGTAAAGATCACACTGACGTCGCACATCACCGCTAGGGCATTTTCTCTGGGTAAACGTCACTTCCTGCTGGGAGTGTGAGCGAGCCGAACGGTCGTTACTATATATGGGCAAAGCCGAGACGTAGCGCGAGCCGCCGCCTCTTCCGCGTTCAACTATCAGCCGGTGACAGAGCCGATCAGATCCGGACGGGCTCGTTTCACCTGCCTGTGCGCCTTCATACATTCACTGGAAGAAAATAAGGTCGAGATGTCGTACGAACTCAGTAAGTTCAGATGTGTGTGTTCGTGTGTGGTAGTAGTAAAGACGTGTGTGTGTGTGTGTGTGTGTGTGAGAGAGAGAGACTGGCACAACACGCGCCTCAAAGATAGCCGTATCTCACTATGTTTATATGAAACGTCAATATACTGAGAGATATGCAGGAGTAACTGTTGTGGTACTGTGATTCAGTACCATACTCTCTCTCTTTGATATACTCAGATTTTAATTCTGTTCCCACAAAAACTCAAATTAAACGATAAACACTGAATGCAATGTACTTGAATAACATTAAATGTAATTTGCGTTAAAAACAAATGAATAAATGTAATACATTATTGCTATATTCCCATATTAAAGCTTTGTAAATAGTGATCTGACAGGTCCAGTCTTTTTTTTCCTGCAGAGCGTGTGTTTGCCAGCCTTCCCCATATGGAGAGGGGTGTGGCCAAAGTCCTGGGCGGAGACCCCAAAGGGAACAACTTCCTGTATACTAACGGAAAAAGTGTCATCATCAGGAATATCGATGTAAGATCCACAAATAATTTCATTATGAATGAAATACAGATGAGGTTGTGAGCGATCAGTCTTCAGGTTTTGTTGGACATCTTTAGTTCAGTTTTGATCTGTTTTTTCTAGCACCCTGCAATAGCAGACATCTACACTGAACATCCGCATCAGGTTAACGTTGCGAAATACGCCCCCAGTGGATTCTACATTGCATCGGGCGGTGAGTCCAGTGCCACGTGAGACTGATTCTGGATTGCACTTGCTGATCTTGTTCCTCTGCAGATGTGTCTGGAAAAATCCGTATCTGGGACACGACGCAGAAGGAGCATTTGCTGAAGTATGAGTACCAGCCATTCGGAGGGAAGATCAAGGACATCGCCT
>JAZGTK010011213.1:0-15790 GCA_036877625.1 Ambastaia sidthimunki | reverse complement strand
ATATATATGAAACATTATATATATTTTAAAATTATATATGTATGAAAGATTCCCTCTTTACGTCTTTTTCGTTTGGTTTTTGACTTTCAGAGTCTGGCAGAATTCTCAGCTGTGTGCATTGCTGTGATGGGTCTGTATTAGGTGGCACTTCATAGATGTGAGCAGCATGTCGCAGGTATCTCATTATTTCTCGATGACCACCGTGAAACACGAGGTCAAAACTCAGCAGATCTTTCTCCTGACTGGTTTAGTGCTCCATTTAGATGCAATTTTCACTTGCCCTCTTTAGATTACTGTGCAGATGTGAAACTTTCTCATAAATATATATATACACACACACACACACACATATTTGAAATCAAGGCATATGTATTTATTATATATATATATATATATATATATAACTTTTGTTTAAAGAACCAGTAACTTAAATTTAAAACACCCAGAGAACGAAACCAAGACAGATGAAGACTTTTCTCATGGATACATTGAAAATCTAAATTTAAAATCTATATCTACCTGTTCACCTGAAGACATGCTTAGAGAGAATACAATGACTCATAATCCAGCTCTATACAACACTAAATCATCTCATACAGCTTTTAATGACACTAAATAAAATAAACTAGCCTGAAGTCTAATGGCTAATTATGGAGGTCGACACACGCTCAAATATCTTCACATCACAGCCTGCAGTTGAATGTTAATTGCAAGTGACCCCAAAACAGCCAGGATGACATCACAACAGAGATAACGGTAGACATTTTGGTGCTCGATGCTGATTGGTCAATGCAGTGCTAGCGGTAATAGCAGCTATGATGCAAACACCCATAAAAGCCAACAATTAACCTTAGCTTACACGCGAGTAATTTTATCTTGTTTCTCTTAGTAGTTAACAATGTAATATTCGGGTAAATGAAAGTTACTGGCAACACTTATAATATTGCCAACTCTTGGATCAACGAGGTAACAATCTGCGTACAATCAGATTTTAAAGCACCACGGGTGAAACAGAAACCCTAGCCACAAAAACAGCTTTTAAAGCAGTTGCTAACTGACATACAGAAATAAAACCTCAATAATTCAATATCAATATTCAGCTGAGTTAATTCATAATCCCATCATTCACAATAAGTTCAATTAGTAAAAACTACGTTTGTATTTCCAGAAGGAAATATCAGTGCAAGACAGCTAAAGAAAAGTGTTAAAGTTAAGTAAGCATATAATTCAGGCTTTGTTAATGAATCCAAGCCGATTTGCTGTTGTCATGGCAATCAGCACATATCTGGAATGTGGTTGGATGCACACAAGAATTAACACACAATCACTGTAAACACATATTAATGATTCAATATGTGCAAGGAACGCTTGACAAATCGCAATTTAATACACAAACAGATGCAATAAAAAAGATCAACTTGCTACTGTTTACAGTCTGAACACTGTCGAAGACAATTTCAAACTTTGATCGTGCATTTCTTTAAAAAAGTACAAAGTTCACAAAAGCAAAACACTTGGCAAACACGGTGAACTTTCTATAACAACTTTGAATAATGTCGGTGTTAAGCAATTCAGGGCAATTTTTGCAGTTTAACAATAAGTGGTTTTGGAAACCCAATACAGTTTAATGACTCTTTATTAATATTTAAGCACTGTTATAATTATGAATATTCAATTTAGAGAAACTGAAAATATTAATCAAGACTGAAAAAAAATATATATATATATAAAATATTACTTTTGCTAGTCACATTTTACTGAATTATTATGAGCTGTTAGTGTTCTTACTGTAACCTGAGCTCTTGTAAACAAAATGGCCATCCTGGTCCCACTACGGTTGTTATACTCACAAAGCATACAGCAGACATTTAAAAGCCTGCAAATTTTAAAGATGCCATAAGATCAGAACAAAAGCTTTTAGTCTATGCCTGTCAGTTTTGCCATCACCAACAAAATAGGTTTGCATTTGCTTTCTCTTCCGGAAATGCAAACCATGATGTCGATGACTCATATTGCACTTGTTTATTTTGTCCAATCAAATGCTCTGAAGAATGTGACTGTCCCTCACCAACTACTTTTCACTTGCATTAGCAAATAACAAAGTGTAAACTAAAGCCTATTGGCTATTTAAAAAAAATCCTGCACCAACTTCCTGTTTAAGAAATGCCTCAACACCCAAAAGAAAACAGTGTCCGACAAGCCAGTTAATGAGCAGTTAAGCGCCATGATTTGATTACATTTCATTTGACGTCTATTCAGGGACTGCCACCCATTACCTATTCATCTATCTGTGTCTCTAATTCTTTTTGTCTTTCTCGAAAACACACAGTCACACAGCAAGACTCCTGCCAGTGTTGCCTGCGTATCCCCAGCCTCTCTATAAAAGAGCCTTTTTAAGGCTCTGTGTCAGGAAAAATATGAGCAGGAAGTTTGCCAGAGGCTCACCAACAGAGACAGAGTCCTTTAATGCTGCCATTTTACGCTGAAATCAGCACAAATAGAAGCGAGAGAGACTGAGGGAGAGAGAGACTCAGGAAGACAGGCAGTCAGGGACGTAAAGGCGGATAAATGCAACACACTGTGTGTTTTTCCGGAGAACAGACTCCAGAACAGGATGACTCAGGAGCCACAGTTAGTAAAGACACAAAACAGCGACACTGAGACAACGATATGGATTATTTTATTTGCATTTCTCTCAAGCCCTGCTGGGACTAATTAGTTTTATTCATGTGTGTTTTATTTGTATTGAGAAGCCAGACAGAACAATTTAAATTAGGCAAAAATAACGACATAAACTGCTAACCGTTCTGCCGATCATCGGACATCAACAAATGTGGCAAAACCTGCTACTGTGACGGTTCTACCTGAAAGAATGTTTGGGTTCCTTTAATATCACGTCCTGTTGCTGTGTGTATGTTTAGATCAGGGCTGAAGCTGCAGGTGTCGTCCTCTGCAGCCACACAAACACACTGACTGCACTTTAAACACACATATGTAAATGAGGCTGCCTGCTTTTGTCAAGGTTATGGCAGAAATGGCCTTTCTGTTGACTCTGAAATATCAGACCGGGTCTAAAGAGAGGAAACCGGTTATGAGAACAGCAAAAGGCCAGAGCGGCAGGTAAACCTTCCCATGGCGCTTTTAATGAATCTCTCTCTCTCTCTCTCTCTTTCAGGATCTGAATTGCTAAATATATTCGAGGCCACACGTGGCTCTGTGATGAATTAAACATCACATCAGTGGAAGTTTGGCTTTTGCACGATAATTACCAAATGCGTCCAGACATTGTAAATTTTACTTGCTAGATCACGGAATTAAAACAATTTGTCCTTTTAGCACTTGGCTTTAAAATGCAAGGCAGGAAACACACGATTCCTTGTGCCAATACAGGCCCATCTGCTTTTCCGATATTAAAGAGCATAAAAGAGGTAAATATTTGCCATTCTAGTGCTGTTAAATCTCAGACGTACAGAAAAATCCTAAACATGCAATTTAATACAAGAAATAAACGTGACAATGATAAAGGACTTAACAAAGCTGATGATAATTTGTAAAATTACTTTCAATTAAAATAGTTGCCTGTTAATTACAGCATGTTAACTTGCTTTAAATTTACATATTTACATTAATTAAACACAGCTAGGAATGAGAACAATCAATATATTGAATGATGAAAGCTGACCAAAAAACACACTGATGTCCAAAAAACACACTGAATTATTCTCACACACTAACAATGATAGTTTCTGTATAAATGCATTTAGAATTCACAACCATCTAATCTCTAAGATGAATGAGGAACTGCCCACAGTGATTATTACTCAGTTACCTTTATAAATCATATTATTTATTGAACTATACAAATATTAATGAGTGCAAAGCAAATGCTACCATGATGTATAAACACTTAAATAATGAATATTAATTGTATATAATAAAGACTTGGCCTGGTTTCAATTCATCAATATGTGTTTTGGAGTAGCTTTAAATCAACACTCTGGAATAAATCTACCACACATAAACTTAAACCTGTTATACACTGAAGTTTTCAAAACACAAAACAATCCAGCTCTCATTTCTGCCGGCACTTTCTGTGGGACAGTGAACCTCAACAACAAAACATCCACTTCAGCACACAGAGTAATCACACTGGCCATTACCAAACTCAAGCCTGTACACAAAGAAACTGTCAGTATAAAAGGGCTCTGGTTAGCATAATTGTTGCGTAATCCCTCTTGTAAAATAATCCTTTAGAAGCGAGTGGTCTCGTAGAGATTGCTGGTATAATACTGAGCTTTTCTGCCTGCCGTACAGCAGCTGGCAAGAATGACATCAAAGCAAAAAACAGCTGATGCCCCCCATTAACTTTCAACTTACGGGTACCGTGGAACCTCTCCAAAACTCTCGAACCCGGCAACCGTGATTGCCAAGGTCAAAACTGATGAAAACATGATGAGACGGCAGTTTATATTTTAACTCTCCCTCTTTTTTCAGTTCATGATCGATTTTTCTCGCTCCTTCTTTTATTGCAGAGAGATTTTTAATTACAGTCTGAACTGGTGGGTTAATTGAACATAATAGGGGCTTAATTTCACGTTATAACAAATCAAGATGTTGCTTATGCAAATTACAAAACGTCCCCCCGGGGTGCCGAAAAAACGTTTCTTTAGAAGCCAAAGTCACGCTGCGTACTCAAAGTTCACACTGCGCCCCAAGTCTGCTGTTTAGCGGTGAGAAAGCCATTTTATGGAGATTATTGCAATGAAAATGGATGTTCCCAGGACATACCCGCAAGAATTACTTACTCAATTTTCTAGCATAGCTCATGTATCAATCAAGTTCTGCAGTTCAGAGCAGTGAACTCCGTTTCCATCTGAACAAACATGAACGATGAGTTTGGATTCACAGATATCAAGTGATTGTAGTTAGGGAATGGATCTGGTTGCCTTGGAAACATCCCCTCTGAAAGACCCTTAGCAATGATATACAATTGATATGAACTTCCTAATCATTGGTAGAATAATTGCCATCTATCCATGATCTTTCTGTGTTTATATAATCACAATAAATAACTTAAAGCCCATATTACGAATCACAGTATTAAGTAGTTTTAGTCCAACAGCATATTCATTTACAACAGAGAGTAAATTGGGATCTTTAAACATTTGCATTGGTGAAAGCTTTCCTTTGAAATGTGTAAATTCATGTGGATGTGTTAAAAGTTTATGATTTTGTTTGTCTCACACATTCTTTCTTTCTGGGTGTTAAAAAACACGCTTCCCACATATCAGGCTTTCAGAAATGCAGTGTTTTGACTCCTAAATATTTTTTATTGCCTTTGCATTGCTTCCAAAACATTTAAACCCAAACTCTGTTTTAAAAGCGTGCCAATAGGTAAATGTTTTCATACCAACATCAGTGCATCTGATTCAGTGAAATATTCACCATGAGATGTGAACCAGCAAACTAATTTAAAACTGTATCTGTAATGAGTAAGTCTATGAATGTCAACGAACTCTTTAAACAGGCAGTAACTTCTTAAAGCATCAAGCCATCGATCCAACATCTGGCCACACAGCTAAACATCTTCTACAGACACCAACGAATAAAGGATAAAGAAAACTTGAATTATAGTGAAATACAAAAGTTCAGTGTAATAAATTCCAAGCCAGTCTGAGCCAAACTCCAGATTAATGTTCCATATCAAAGGTTCACAGAGGAAGACGAGATGCTTGTGCAGAAGGTGTGGAAAAATTACAGGAGCTCTTTACTCCCTGAAAGAAGCTGTTTGTGCTGCTATCCTGAGGGAAATCCCAACCGTCTGGCCATTCGTGTGCAATAACAAGAGAAAAGAATAGCTCTCTGCCTGCTTTAATATATATACTGCTCTCTCTCTCTCTCTCCTCCATCTTGACACCTGAACTGCCGAGCTCTTCAAGAGGAACCTGAAAGCTGAATCGTTTAGTTAAGCGAAGCTGTCAAAGCAGAACCCCAGGAACTGAGCTTGGTTGGTGGGATAAATGTGGGCAGTCTGGTCTCCACCTGAACGAACACCTGGAGCTCATCCGGTTCCTACCATTGTTAGTGGAAGTTACAACTGCTCGCCATCACAGATCTGAGACCGTGCCAGTTACAGAGCTGATCTCAGATCAGATACTTCAGCACTCGAACCACCTGCTGGTACCGGGGTGGTTTACAGGAAGAGAAGACATCTGTGAGATGGACCGTAGGCATGTCTACCTGTGGAGTGGCACAAGTCTACGTCAGCATAATTCTCTTGCCTGAAACAGCTTCTCATGTGAGGAGAACGTTTATTAAGGCTAACTGGATAAAAGCCAAATTATCTTTCTTTAAGTTACAATTGACCAGGTTTTAATCAAACCTAGATTACACCACAAGAGATGTGCACAGTACAAAGAACTTTATTTTTGTTCTATGAGAAATATACTGTAATTTTTAGAACTCAATCTTCCCATTAACCTATTGTGTTGTGGCATTAACTGTCTCTCAAGCTAAAGGTTCAGGTTTCTGTCAGAACAAATACGTGACAGACGATCATCTCTTCAAATCTCTGTCAGATCAAATCTTTACATTTTCTTCAGAATAAAGGCTTCAGCTAAGGATTGTCTATTTTAAGTACCTTCAAAAAGTTATGAGACTGACAGACAAAACTCCTGACACACAAAACAGACAAACCTCCACTCCTCCATTAAACTAAACAAACTACAAACTTTTAAAAATGTGGCTTTTAAAAAGTGTTTGCTTTCAATAACCCGGCAGGCACACTTTGACGCTTCACTAACACCTGCTAAAAGCACCGTTATCTCAAAAAGAAAGATATTTAAATATGTTCAAACAAGTGCCACACAGACACATCACATCTTGAACAGCAGTGTCAAGATATTTTCACTGTTATAACTCACATCTCACTTCTGCAGGACTATTCAGCGTGATGTCACAGAAATAACCACCAATAGAAAACCAAACTATTATTATCAAACAGCTAAAATATTATCTGTTACTAAATCATGTGACCTACAGACATAACTGTACGTATCTCCTGAAAGAAAACATGGGTTGTTGAAGTGTCAGAAATAATACAAGCAAAACGGAAAAAGTTACAGATATTGAAGTACTAAAAATGCTAGCATGGTACATTTCAAAAAATGGCCACTGGTCTACTCCAAAATGTCACTTAATAAACAAATGACCACAGGAAGTTTATAGACATAGACAAGTTTATAGACAAGGAAGAAATACACTCAAACTATCAACTATTTACAAAGTAGATACCATGTGTTTTCCAAACAACAGTATTCACAATCAACAAAAACAATGAACATATATAATCACATATTGTAGCCACATTGATAATGTTTTGCTACTAGCGAATGATGAGAACAGAAAGTCAGAACTGCAGGCTACATTACAGCTAACAGTGCACAAACTCACTGCAAAAGAACATTGAGAAGTTGTGAAGACTGAATTTATCACCTGCTTGTGAACTATGAATCAGGTCTGCGTGGGTTCATTTTACACGCAAGACTTTAACGCATGTTTTTTACAATATTGACGGTGATTCTACAATAAATGGTGATTCTCTCATATGAAATCCAGTGTAAACAAAGGAGAATTAATATTTCTTATGAAACTTCTGTTTCTGAAATAAAAGTACAAACAGATGTTATATTCTGAATGCTTTGCATGGAGAATTCAGCAACGCAAGCCTGAATGAATGCAGGGCTGACGCACTGTTTTATAATAAAGACATGACATGCTGTTATGAATGCGATTTTTACTCGCTGCACAAATTATTGTATTACTGTTGCTAAAGAATGTATTTCATAAAACAGTGCTTGGATTTCAAAGTTAAACCCTTTGACCTTTGTAATGTATGTGAAGTTTAAATCTAAAGTGTAGTTTAAGTCTAAATGTTTAAGTTAGTAAACATGTCAGGCCTGTTTGCATGCATCAGTCCGCTTAACAAGTTAAATTGGTTATCTGGTTAGGACAAGTGTTAAGAAATTATTGACGTATTCTACCAAAGAAGGACATTTCCCATCATCCTTTGCATTTCAGATACCTGACTTCTTACTGCCGTGCTTCCAAAATAAAACTTCAAGGCGAGCGAAGGTGTTCTAATGCAGCCTGCATCAGCTCTCGAGAGAAGACAAGGTTTAAGACTCGCAGACTGATGTCAAAGTAGCGGTCAGGGACAGCGCGTGTCAGTTACATATGCATGGGAGGACGTTACGGGCTAAAGGGGGCTGAGAAAATCACACAGAGCCCGTCGTGCTATCGGCTTTAAGATCAAAGTCATTTTCTGCCACCTCGTACATCTGCTAGAGGCTTTAGCCTGAGAGACAAAGAGACGACAGGCATATGGGATAGACTTGTGCTGCTAACAGCTACACAGCCTCCATATATATTTACTTTTTTAAGTTCACTTTTAACTTATTCACAGGAACAATATAACGCTGCTACACTAGAATTTCTTTCAATTCAACAAATACTGAGCTTACGATACAAAAACACTTAGCATGATAATAATACTAAGAATAAGAAATCTGTAAACTTCTGTAAAAACATTCGTACAGACCGTTTGCAAGATTCACGCCGGTACAACAAAACATTCCACTGTTTCTACTTCTGAAAGCAAAGAAAAATGCTAAACACACAGTGTTAGAACTTCCTGTTTTCCTTACAGTCGAGCTGTGCTTACATAAGCACCGATTCTCATCTTTCCCCAATTAGACGCTGACAATTCAGGTGCAAAACAATACTGCGTCTCTCTCCTGCTACTGAAGACTGAGACAGAAAAGAGGCTTTCTGAGAAAACCACTGGATGACTCTCTGTGGAGACTAATTATTTCCTGTCCTCTGTACTGTATCTCCTTGAATGCGTTTCTCTATATCTAACATGAGAGATTTACAAGCGGAGAGAGGCTGAAGATGTTATTCCTCCTTCTTTTAAGTTTCCCTCTCTCTTCACATCCTCGCGCACCATTGTAATTCAGTCGGAACCTTTGGTTATTTATATGCCTTTATCCCTCGTCCTCTTTTTACTGTCACATCTGAGATCTGACAAAGCGTCAGAGTTGCTGAATGCATTTAAAGTTGCGGCATCAGGAGTCTCACCGTTAGCGTTAGCCTGGATCCACTTTGTTTATTGAAATTCTTTTTAAACTAACCTTGCGCTGGAAGGAGTTTTTTTTTTACCACAAAGACAATTCACGCTCCCCGCGTACGTTAAGTGCCGTGTGCAGAACGTAGTGAGAAAGGCTAGTTTGTGCTCTTGTTTACGAAAAATTCAAATAAACATTTTCTTGATAAACAACTTTTCCGTTTTGCTACAGCTTGTTTATGCGGAACTCCCATGTACCAAAGTTTGGCTCATAAACAGCAGTGCCCGTGGCTCTATGCATGGTGTATTCTGCAAGCTCTCGGTTATTGCTGTTATATAACTCTTGCCATTCAATTGATAACAGATTTGAGAGGTAAAAGAAACAAAAGTGAGTGAGAGAGGTTTATGAAAACGGGGGTGAGGGGCATAACACTTTGGGAGGGGGGGTGTACTAAGGATGAATTGTGCCCACTGAAAGCCCGTTTATTGCACATGCAGTGTGTGCATCGTTTCAGCCTCCACCAAAGAAATGATTCAAATCTGAAATTTTTTAAAAATGCATCAACAAAATCTGCGCTGATCGCAATTCCCACATTTGCAGGACGGTTCTGGGTGTCAGTTTGTGGAGGACGCAGCAAAAGATCAGCTAAACATTACTGGAAACTCGTTTCTATTTCTGACACACTACAGTTTCCCCGGCTGCCGTAAATAAAACCGTATCATATCTGTAAATGAACTGCTGGAAAGTAACGCTAAACATAGTCCTATTAATTAAATCTGATCCTTACATCAAGCTCGGTGTGTGTGAATATGTGGGGCTGCAGATCATAAATGCAAGTCTGCGCCGCCGGGATCTACAAATCAAGCTAAATTTAAAACCTCAGAAATGAAGTCAAGTTTCCGAGCCGCAGTCTATGTCAGACATCTGAGACAGAGACTAATTTGCTCTAAGTCTCGCATATTCTCTCCAGCCTCCATACTAATGATTGATAATGTTTTATTAATGCAGAGATATCCTCCGCCGAGGATCTAAACAAATTGTAGCAATTTAGTCAATCGCATGCACGGAATCAATCATAGACGTCTCGAATGCTCATTCATCACTGCCAACAGCCTCCTCCTCTCAGCCTGCAGCCCTGCAGCCCCGCAGCCCTGCAGCCCCGCATGTTTCACTGTATCTATAACACAAAACAAGTTACATTCTCAAAAAGTTCCACATTTCACTAGTTTTCCACAAGTACTTCCGTTTGCTGTTTTCATACACATTTCCTATTCACATCCGATTCAGAATTCAAACCGATTCAGAACTTCGAGTAAATGTAAACAGTCTGGAGTTTGTTTTAAAAGCTGGTTTATTAACATCTGTAGGCCATCTGCCATGTACTGATTTTTTTTAATAGAAAATAACTCAAGTGGTGTGTTAGCAAGATCCAGAATGAAATCACATCAAATTAAAACACGTGCAGTTTGCTAATAAACAGTCCGGCCGTGGATCTGTATTTGTCCAGCATTATATATTATGTGTCCCTATGACAATGAAGCCATTAAGCTGTTTTGTTCTCTGGAAAGAATGATAAACAGGTATTTGAATCACTCCGGGAATCATACACAAGATGAATGAGTCTGTGTCTCTCTGCAAAATTGCACCTGTCAGAAAAAAGCAAAGACACAGAGATTTTATTATTTGTATTTTCATTTTGAAGGCATCTGACCTATTGTTCCTGTAGCTCAACTGGTAGTGCATTGTATTAGCAGTGCAAAGGTTGTGGGTTCGATTCCCAGGAAAGACACATACTGATTACACATATAGCTTAAATGCACTGTAAATTGTTTTGGATAAAACCATCTGCCAAATAGATAAATGTAAATGTTTTTTACTTAAACTCACTTTTGGTGATTGGTGAGTGTTAATTCATGTCAACATATGCAAAATAGGCAGTGCTTCATTTTGTGTGTGTTTACATCCAACAACAACTTCTAGAAAAGCATTATTTGTGTCACATAATGGAGAAACAGATAACAGTGATTGTGTTTCGTGTCTGAAAACCCAGAGACGTAATCTGATTCAAAACAAACGCTTGCATTTCAGAGCTTACTCTAGTATGTTAAATATAAAAACAACACCTACCGTTTCAATCAAAAAATCTTAACACTTACAAGGTAAAAGAAACCTTATATTTATTCAAGAATTTGACATTAGGACAATGTACATACAGCTTCTGTATTTTATCCAGCAAATGCCTCTTAATGAATAATGCCATTCCACATCTCTCATAGGGACTAATGCAACTTTCAGTTTCATATAAATCAGAACAAAAACAAAGTTCAACCACTCACAACCTGCCTGTGACTCTGAGACGTTATGTGTATGTTGTAAAGTGTTTCAAGTTGTATTTGTGACCTCATCTTGACTTCTGACACATCTACTGCCTGATGCAAACACACACCATCTATACTTAAATGGATAAACTCCAGAACACTGGCCCTCCAGGACAAGCATTTAACACTCATGGCTCAGAACCTGGTAAAACAACAAGGATGTTCAGAATGACCTCCAAGCCACCAAGTGAGGCAGAAAATGAAGACTGGTACAACACCTCTGGGTCCTTGGCTGACATGTGTGAAAGCCCAAAGGCCTAAAAAGACCAGCAGACTGCATGTGGGGACATTCCTCTGTCTGCATGACAGTTTGGGACAAAAAACATCAATATATTACAAATACACTTGAATCTGAAACATCATAGAGGCACTTTAATGTCAATTGCCTCTTAGAAATGAATGATGCCACATTGCGTTGTATCACATTTAATAAACAACACATTATGACATCAGTAAAAACTCATTAATAAGTAACGTGTCCCCAAAAATACTCTGGATCAGGAGAGAAAATGGCTGTTATCTTCTAATGAGCACTGATGGCCCAGTTCCATTCCACAACAGACCTCATCCAAACGAGTGGAATTGATTAACAGAGAAAACTCATTAATAAATGCAAGGATGAAATTCTCATCTGCATACAGCCTCGGTGAGGCACATGGGCTCGCTGGAGATACACCTGCTGTCAATTTCCAACTCCACAGCAGAAGCTGCGAGCAATCCCTGAGGGACCTTTGATTTCTGGATGGAGAGACAAACTTTATTTGGTGAATTATGGAGGGCTGTGGGGGAAGGCCTGTCCCCTAAGCAGATGGCTCTGTTTGCTGTAATCGGAGCACTAAGCACTGGATAATACAAACTTTAATGAGTTTAATGTCAACTTCTCCTCCTTGTCTTCTGGCCACTTCTCTTTTGTTGAAGGAATGTTCTAGGCAACAAACACTGTTGCCATTTAAAACGATGCTGGGCTGTGTTTTTCAAAAGCATTGTAAGCCTAAGTTGATCGTAGACACATTGGTGCCAGTTGGTGCAAGGATATACTTAGACTTTCGATGCTTTTGAAAAACGCATCCCCGGTCAGCACAGCCGATTTCATTATACACTACTGGATGCCAAGATGGTCCAGAGGTAATTTTGTTGCTCAGATGTTGGTTTTAAAAGCTCAGCTGACTGTACTGAATTTCATTTTTGTTGCATTGAAGACTTTCTCCTGAAATTTGTTAGAAGAATAAAAACAGACACAGATAAGACATATATGGTTGAGTTATCCAGTGCTTTGAAATTCATGAGAACAGCACAGCTCAGATAATTCTTGCGTTTGATCTGCATCTGAACTCTGATCGCTGTCTGTGGAGCACATTAAGATATTTTTGAGATCCCTTCTAAAACTCATTCACATTGTAAAGCAACTTTACGTGCCGCAGAGACAGTCATGGTATTCACAGACAGCATCTTTCAACCTCAGAAAAGAAATGGTCTAAGACTGAAAAACTGAATATGAATTTTCAACAAACGCTCATAAATCATATAAGGTCTGCTCCTAAGAGTCCACCCCTGTCTGCTGTTTTGGAGATGGCAAATTTAGCTCTGTCTTTCAATGAGGGCCCTCCAGGGCTCTGGTTGGACGGATTTAAGAATAGTGGCAAAGGCGGGTGTTATTTAGGGTCTAATTTAGTTGCCTCAGAGCAGGAACAGGGAATATTGCGAGTCTACCAGGTGCTATCAGTCAAAACACCTCAAGTTTCCAGTGGGCCGGCCGCTAAAGCGAAATAAAGTTTTGCTTACAAATGGGCTTTTGGTGACAATGCAAACTGATTCTGCAAGTATTAAATAATAATTATACATATGATAGGAACAAAGTTTACACAAAGTAGAACTCTAGTAGAACTCTAGTAGAATGGGATAGTTCACGCAAAAACTATTTTTTTTTTCTGTCATTTACTCACCCTCATGTCAATCCAAACCTTTTTTCTTTTTGTGGAACACAAAAATTGATATTTTGAGAAATGTTTCTGTGGTATATACAATGGAAGTCAATATATGGCGCAGTTGTTTGGTTACCATCGTACTTCAAAACATCTATTTTCATGTTCCTCAGAAGCAAAATATAGATTCAGGTTTGGAATAACATAAGGATGAGAAAATGATGAAAGAATTTGAGAGAGAGTTTGGGTGAACTGTGTCTTTAAGCACCTCTACAGTTGTATTCAAATATGTAATAAAAAAATATTCACATACTCCTCTACATATGAAGAAAAGCTTTACGTTTATTTTCTGTTCTGTTTATTTTCTGTTTATTTTCTGATGTTTTATTTTCTGTTCTGTGTTTAAGCAGTGCGATTTATTCCTCAGACACGGGACAATGCGCAGATAAACAAAATGCTCGCCTTGTTCGCAACACCTCAGTTCGACAGATTCCTAAGCTGTTTGAATAAAAAACCTGGCAGACAGCATTCATTTCCATGTTGACTGAAAAGAAAAGGCAAATATTCCACCTCTAAGCCCTTTCAGCCTAGACGGCAGCATGATACTGTATAATTCCCGATAATTATTCAGGAACTATGAGTCCCTTTCATTCCCTAATCTGCTCAGCTTTCGATGTGGGCACCAAATCTCATCAAAACCGTCATCAGGACTCGCCGACACGTCTGTGGTAGACCAGCACAGCGTGAAGTTCTGCATGTTCAGAGAAGATCTTGCCCTGATATATTCATCTGCACTGAATAATGCTCTTATGAATGCTTTTTGAGGACCTTTTCCATTCTGTTCAGGTTTTTAAACCCAAGTTTCTGTGGAATACTGGCACTGTTAAAAGTTCTTCTGCTCGCCCGAGGGCACATTTCAGACACACCTGACAGAAGATAAACTGTATTCTCAAGTCTTGATTGTTGTCATGGTTGCGCTTATATTTTTCTACAATCAATTAAAAAGAACAACAATTAAAGAACGATTAACGGTAAGTGTGATAAATGTAAATTAGACCAATGCTAAAAAAACTATTTACCGCTATAAAATAGCAACACAAAATTTTTCTGATTGAATCTAGTTTTTTGAAGTCATGCAAAGGCTTCTGAAATTTCAAACGTGTTTAATTGTCACCGTTTTAAAAAGTTACTAATGTGAGTTCAACTGTATTTTCCTTTGTAATATTGCTTTTATGATTCTTCCTAATAGCTGACAAATTGTCACAATGAGATTTAAACGCACAAGACAAATTAATCCATATGAATGTAATTTTCACCTCAGAGATTGGGTTTATGCCCAGGCCTGCGAATTAGACAAAACTGGCTTTCTTGCACAACTTTGCCACTTTAATTTACAAAATTGCTGATGCACGCCTTTGTGAAAACTTGCTCTTTTTTAACAGCATGGTGCTTTCACTTTAACACTTTCATACAAGAATCTCCAGTATAAATTCATAGAGAAAAGTGTATGTGCTGAAAATATACTACAGTTTAAACCCACATGTTCAGCCTGCGCTCAAAAGCAAGCTCTAATTACTTAGGCTGAGGTCTAAAACTGTCAACGAACTCACTTTATGCAGGACTAAATTAAAGGTTCAACTTGGGGCTTTAATCAGATTTAATACGGACGTACAGCACCGGACACTCATATTCACACGAGCTGAACATCTGCAGCCTGCATCACAGCACATCTCTCTAGACTTACTGCAGCCGCACTGACAAAAGTCGTTCATCTTGTAATTAAGCTTTTGTGTTACATATGCACATACAAACGGGCTTCAGAGTTTATTGGTGTTTAATTGCACGGCTGTGATACGGCATAATATCACGTATGTTTTTGAGATTGCTTGCAATGAATAACAAAAGAGATTCGCTCCGTCACTGAATACAAAACAGATGCGTTGTTTACTACGATGCCAAGACTCGCAGAACACAAGAAAATTACTAGCCGAGTCAACATTTACACAATAAATCTAAACAGGCACAATTACATGTCTTCCTTCAAAACAGCCTAAATACTTCAATTAAATGCATGACCAATTACTTAACTGTTGTTCTATGTAAGATCTATTTGAGAATTTTTATATGTGTTGAAACCTCTGGATTCTGTTCCACTCCATCAGTACGGCCTGTTTTCAAACTCACACTCAGAGTCAACACCTCTAATCCTCTCTTGAGTATTCTGCACTAGTTTAAAGGGTCTGTTCTGCTTCTAACCAATTGGGACGTCTGAAACGCTAATCGTATCCATTCACAATTAAAGTTATGCAAAATCTCGCTAATTGTATTATATACTGTGCAGCTCTAATTAAATATACAAACAAAA
>JAZGTK010011212.1:0-15791 GCA_036877625.1 Ambastaia sidthimunki | reverse complement strand
ACACAGTCTATTTAGTTTCTATGGGAGTAAATCAATTAGATTTATATGGGTTTTAACACATCTTGGGCAATTTGCAACTATTTTCATCAGATTTAAGTCATACAAATTCATACCAAATAGCCACCTCATAAAATAGCCACGTTTTCACTTGAGTTCAGGCTGACAGTTTACTAGGTTTTGTAACAGAGAATAAACATATTAAAAGAGGCCTATTATGCGTTTTCACTTTTTTAACTTTAGTTAGTCTAATGTTGCCGTTTGAGCATTAACAATATCTGCAGTTACAATGCTCAAAGTTAATTGCAAAGGAAAATACTTTCTTTAACCGCAATCACTTTTTGTGGACTACACTAAATGGCTGAAAGGAACTATTGTCGTGGTTTGTGATGTCATGATACTTAGAATTTAAATAAATGCCACAAACTAAGTGTCAACTCGGTGACATTTCTGGACAATACAGAATATGCGGTTAGCCAATTACAACACACTGCGCTAGCTACCCAATTTAGGTCTACTGTGTAATTCTGAAGGCCTTCGTAAAACCAGGAACTCAACAGGCTGTTTTTATGAGAATAGAAATAGCGGTGAAGAATAAAGGTAAACTATTTGAAAAATAATGTGTTTTTTGAAAAACAAAGCATGAACACCTAGTGCACCCCAAAAACATTAAGACTTTGAAAAACATAATAGGACCCCTTTAACACTTATGCTATTAACTTTGCTCTCTTTATCGTGTATGATGTCGTTTTGTCAGAGTGATTAACTGATTATTGGGTTTGCTCATTAGTTAACTGCCTGACCGCCCCCACACAGGCGTGTTTTACTGTAACAAGCTCAGCAACAGGGGCCCAAACCCTGGCCTTCGTTAAGCATCGTTAGACTCATTAACAGTCATTAGTGCTCTCTTAATTGCTCCACCACAACACCAGTTCAATACCATATTCCTTTTCTGAAAGAAAATAACAGCCCTTTTTAAAGAGATAAAAATGCACCCAGACACACTTCTTGCACTAATGTTTGTTGCTAATCTTGTGCTATTTTTGAGCTAACTATTTTTAACTACCTTTCACTCTACACTCCTTTTATCTCCTGTTCACATTTAGAAGAACAAAATTATGGTTAAAGAAATAGATTAAAAAACCACTTAGAATTCAAGCTTGCATTTAAATTCATATCTTTGAACTTTGGCATCCATCAACACATTGACTTCAAACAATGACAATGCATTATGTACAAATCAACACACACATACTCACATGAACCGGGCCAATCTTGCCCAGTTTACAAGGAGATATTAATTACCCTTTGTTCATCTGAAATTATGAGGTGATGTGGCAAATTGCTTTCAGTGCATAAATCACAGATTGACCAGAACACCATAGATGACCCTTTCTCATGTGAAGTCAGCCAATCAAATTGGAACTCGCAAAACAGTTAGCGCTGGACATGCATTAGACAGCTAGTGAATGGAATGAACAGAGAATATACTGGTCATTGTGTATGCTGGTAAGTGCCGGTGGACCAGAGAAGACAAAACCTTAACTGTTAAAATATATATTTTAAAGCTAGCATAGTGTTTCTGGCATTACTGGGAATGCAAATTGATACAAAATCCCATAGTATTAAAAATATAAAAAATGTTTTTTCAGCACACTGCTCTTTTTGAACGCCACCTAACTAAGCAGGCTGTCTGACTCTTTGAAGTGATGTCAACATGCTTAATTGAAAACTCTCATTAGCTCTTGTAGAACAGAAGCTGCTTGAAACAGACTGAACTCCCATTGGCTAATGCAAAACAGAACATTTACTGAAAATACTGAAAAGGCCAAATGAAGCAGAAAATAATACTAAGAGGTCTTTCCTTGCTTTGGCTGATGACCCATTTCACTCTCTGAATTCTGAAGCTCTCCTGGTACTTTTACACACATAAACACGGACACAGTAATAACCCAGGTAAGCTTAATTTCCATGTAAGCACCAGGCAGTTTAGCTCCAGACCAATGCTGAAATGGCTTTAGCCTCCCTAGAGACCTCACTCACCTGAGTCTAACATCTGTGAACAAGATGACTGTTTGCAGATCAGTTAAGCTCTGTGGTGTATAATTAATATATTCTGGGGTGAGTTCTGGGGTGAACCAATGTCTGGATTAGTACATTTACTTGAGGCACTTTGAGGGTTCAAAGTCATCTCTGTGTATATATTTCTAAATATATAAAGATAGACACTCTGCCACATGCTACTGTAATTGCTGACAGATCTGCAAGACTGCGACCAATTTACAATGCCAGCAACATTCAGACTCTAATGCTTCATCCAACTGAATCAAATTCATACTTTGATCAAATTAATAAATGTAAATGCTCATTTTTTTATTTTTAATTTCAGATTTGAATACGTTAGTTGCGTTAGTTGGTGAGTTTTACAACACAGCTCTACATTTATAAGAAGGCTTTTGTGTTTATATGTGTCTATGCTGTAGCTGTAAGCTGAATGCTGTAGCTGGTTATGAATTTTGGTTATTTCAAAGTATTCATGGGATTATATAGTACCAGTCAAAAGTTTAGACACACCTTTCTGAATGCATGTTTCTCAATGTCACAAACCCCTTTTGACCTAAAGGCTTGTTTACTGTTAATGCTTAAAATTAGTAAACTAAATTCATACATTATTAACTAAATGTATGAATTTCATTATAAAAAACAAGATTAATATAACATATTACATATAAAACAAGTTTGTATTTGTTTAAGGATTAGATGGATCAAAATCTGAAGGAAAAGTAGCCAATAAGTTTCCAGCAATAGAAGCCCTTAATATCTTAATATGGTTTAGAGAGTTTTCCAAGATGCACCTTATAATGTTAGTTAAGAAAATTGTGATGGAGGCCATTATATTACAATACCAATGTCATTTTGTATTTATTATTTAATGATTTATTCTTGGTGCTAAAATAGTCACACATAACATGCAATCACATATATCAGCCAGCTGTGTGTTTTGTGTGATCGTATTGGTCAGACCTTTCATTCTGTAAATAAATAAAAAATTTAATCCACTGACATATTTTATAGATTTATATAATATTTTTTGTACTTGGTTAAAAAAAACAAATCAGTTTTTGTTTAGCATTGTATGTGTATAGAAGTATCACAGTAATTATGTTTTAAAGAAGAATACATTGTATGCAATCTGTTATCTGTGTTTATTTGGTCTCTTAGTACATAAATAATTCGCAGATTCCAAGATTCTGATTGGAGGAGGATCAAGTGCTCTTATGACCTCATCTACACAAGTGCACATATGTGGGCTTGGCTGAATGTGTTTTTGTGCTCTGCTTTTCTCACTCATCTGTTATTATGGAGCTTTTGGTCATGCAGAGAAAATTAAAGGAAATTGTAGTTGTGATTATGAAAGGGAACTTAATTTAAGTCCAAACGAAAGCCAATTTTATTAAGTGCACTGGCTTGTGTGACTGTACGGAGTATGAGTGGTGCATGTAATAATGACTGGAATATATAATTGTCTATCGATTTCATAAGAAATACTCAAGTTTATGTTAAAATCTCTAAAAGAGCTGACTGTGGTGTCTCAGCACAGTTAAAGACATTGTCGAGATCTCTTCCAAAACACCAAAGGAGACATTTGTGAGATTACCACAATCTGTTTCTCAGGAGAAAAAGACACAGGAGAGCGTTTCCATATGCTCTCCATCTAATCTCATTGATGGAAACAACTGAGATTTGAGGACAGGCAGGCAGAAAGACACATTAAAACAGAAAAGCAGGCTGGCAGACTGACAGGCAGAGAAAAAGACAGACAGACAGACAGACACGCGTCAACCTGGCAGGACATATAAAAAAGGATAAAAGAAATGATGTATTCTATATGGATGTAAGGAAACAGATGGGGCAGCATGTATAATCAAGGGTAGGAAATCACTTCTTTGGCTATAAATCATATTGTTACTGCATATTTATGTGTAGCTATATTTAAAACTCTATATTTCTTGAACTTTTCGGGCCTGAAAGTGGCACATAGCAAAATCAATGCACTTTAGGAAAGGTAAGAGCCAGTATTTCTTTCTATCTCCTACTCTTGCTTCCTGCTTTAACAAACTGTCAATAGGTTTTATAATAGGAGAGAACATGAGGCTTATAGGAAAATCAAAGGCAGACCTTTACCTGCTCACACACACACACACACACACACACACACACACACACACGATTAGCATACACTGACAGGTGGAGCTTCTTGATTGATGGCTGTTCGGACAGATCATTACATTATGCTGTCACATGGTAACCTTCAACTCTGAGTGCTGGATATACCCAAGTGATAGATGATATAACTAAAGACAGAGCTGTATGTGTCTATAGATAAAGGTTATAGTTGACACCTTTATCAATCACAACGCTCACATTTATTGTAACATAATAAGACATACTTAAAAAAAAAACACAATACCTACACCACTGTTGGGTCTATAAACATAATACAATAATGTACAGCAACATGGGTAAAAAGCTTTGAGCAACTGTTCTGTAGTCTAAACTATAGATTACCTAGCAAGTGATGACATCAATACAGTTAAACAGCTGGCTCTGGATAATATTATTTTGGTTAACAATATATATACATATAAAATAATAGATTCATATTTATTTTGGTAACACTGCATTTTACAGCGTTTTTGGTACACGTTACATGTACTTATAGAACTATAGTAATAAATTATGCATTATTACTTGTAACCAGACCCTAACTGTAACCCAAACACTATAGTAAGTACAGTATATATTGATAATTAATATCACTCAGTACTTAAATATACAATTTCATTGTAACAAGGACACCTTAAAAAAAGCGTAATCTTTAGTTTTTTGTCTATTGTCACCCTCTCTTGCAATAATTGAATAAAGTACCAACCTATTTTTCTATGTTTGTAAACTGTTGCATTTCAATAGACAAATAATAACTTAAATCAAAGAACTCAACCTTGTTTGGCTGAGATAAACCATTTTGTTTCCTACACAGTCACTCTCAGCTTATGTTTTGTGCTGGATGTGAAGAGCACTCTAGTTACTCACTGAACAGGACTGTTGGTAAAAATAGAGGAAGGTGTAACATCTGTAGAGTCTGAGCTATTTTTGGATGACTCTGAATCATAGTCGGTATACAAACTACAAGGTGACTGTGTATAGTGATTCAGAAGTGTTGGGAACATAGCGTGTGTGTGTGTGTGTGTGTGTGTGTACTATGCTTGGCTGGCAGAAGAAAACCTGCTCTATTTAGAAGCGGGCTGATTCCTAACGTGCAGCCCTTAGAAGTGTGTGCTTGTGTGAATCCATAAATATTAGCAGCACAGAAATGCTGTAGGCTGGGCAGCTCTGTCTTTGATGTGAAGCTTTTCTGTGATGGACTGAAACAGGCTTGTGTTACTGAATATGCTGAGCATGTGTCGGATATTTAATGAGAAACTGTGATAAAGCTGCAGTTTGGCCTTAGGTGTCCCTTTAATGTATATACAGGCATGTAGGCTAAATGTTTAGGGTGGGAATGTGTGTTTGTGATAGCGAGACACCCTAAAGGAGAATAAAACTGGTATGTAAAAAGTGATCGTTTGGTTAATAAATAAGTGTGCTGTGTAAAGATTCACAGTTTGAATGATTTAAAGGAATATTTCATATTAATCAACAGAAGCCAAATGAATATTTATAAAAGAAAGTAATTACAACACTATGAATTACATAATTACAGAATATGAAGTCCACATTTAAAGTAGATTTTACAAGATATAAGATGGTTGCACACACAGACACACACACACACACACACACACAGTATTTTTTTCACAGTATGTTAAACACACTGGACAGCAGTATGTTTAAAACAACACATTGTACAGCACTTACTTTACAGCACCTGCTGTTTACAGATGTCCTAGATATGTAAAATAACTAACTTTTTCAAGTAAATTTTAGGTAGTTAAGTTAGTCAGCTGAACAATCTGACACTATAGTACTGTACACAACAATACACCAGATGTACTGTACCTCAGCTGGGGACGGAGCTTGCCTTATTGGTCAGTGGGCATAACTGGGAAAACTTGGTTTAGGTACAAGCTTCAGAAATTACATACATATTGTGTCTACACTGACTAACACCTGTAATAACCTTAAAGTACAACTTACTTAAAAGTAAAGTGTCACTTTTTGGATACATTTTTGTTATTTCCTTTTATCCAAATGTAATATACATTTAATATAGCCATTCATGAGATAATACCTCTAAACAGGGTAAACACTGAGGTTTTGTGGCACTTTTAGAATTGTTTGTTTGAGAATATCAACCAACCCAACATTGGCTCAACCAATGGCATATTTAGAGCAGGACTAATCCATTTTCTTAACCAATGACAGAATCTGAGTTTAAATTATTTCTTCACTAGTAGGGCACATCAACACTTCTATTTTTGAGCACTTTTTTCAGCAGACTGCTCAATATGAGGTGGCATTTTTAAATTAGAAAGTAAAGCCTCGTTAAAAACGTGCACAGGTTCGATTGTGTGGCTAATGAGAAAGGAAACTAGTGTTAATTATCGCGTGAGGGTTCTCTACACATGATGGAGATGGTGCCAGAAGACTTTGATTTTTTCCAAACACAAAATGCCATCTCACACACACAATAACAAAGAGGATTGATGCTTACAGCAAAACATAACTATTGAAGTTCACTGAACAGAGATGTTTTCAGTAGTTGAGGTAACAACATAACAGCAAAACAGGAAGACTTAAATGCCATGATGACAAAATAGCTCTTAGAATGCAGATGAAACATTGAGTTACAGTAAATTAGTGAAAATAGCCTTAAATGTCATACATGTGAGGCAGGAAGGTAAAAGACAGAAATTGGCAGGAGTGCTGAAAAAAATGTGCCGTAGGAGATGGATGGAAGATAGCGTGCTTTTAAAATCTCTCTTTTCGTGACTGTATTCGCAACCAGACTGAATTAAGATTAGGCAGTTATCAACCTATTGTTATCAACAATAGCCTTCCAAATGAAACCGTACTAGTGATTGATTTGGAACACTCTTTATGGGCAAGAAATATGTGTGCTATACAAATAGTGGTCAAAATGTGGACAGGAGACTCGACTAAAGTGTGATGTCAAGAAAAAACAGGAACTGTTTCACTGGGCTCTTTGCAATGGATTCTGTCATAAGACAAAGTGAAATATTCCTGCCAACCTTTTGGAGAGCACAGATAAAGCCTCAACAAGATGTTTAGGTAGGCATCTTACTTCGAAGAGATCTAATGAATACATTCTTTGAGGGAAAAAAATGTGACCGCTTTCCTTTTTATAAGCACAAGCATGGGAAACGTTTTCATCATTCTTACAAACACAGAAGCTGGTTTTACTGTGAGAAATGTGACTAATCACCATGCAGATGAAACCTCACTAACTGAGATTTAGACACTTTGCAATTACAGCCAATTGTTACTGTGGCAGAAGAAGAGCTTCATGAATATCTGATCACAGAGCAGAGATGGTGAAACTCTGAGATTACAGTTTGAAGTGCAGTTCTGGACAGTTAACCGGCTAATTATTAACATTAACATTGACAACGATTGACATATAACAATTTGTTCAATCAATGCTAGTTGAAGATCAACTATTGTTTTACAAAAAACAACAAACGACAGCTGAATTCATGAGTTGGTCCTGAATGCTAGGCTGCATTTGTGCTCTTGAGGGTGCTAACAAGTATAGCCAATTTAAACCCAATTATTAAATTCCTTAATAATTGGGTTTTCTTTTTCCTGTTATTCAAAATAGACCCTTGTCCAGTTGTATCAAATCATGTTTGATTTGAGGCTTGATTAAGAGATTTAGCTAAAATTTGCATGTATATTTTGAATAACAGGAAAACCAGCAAAATGCTGCAGAGAGAGAGAGAGAGAGACAGAGAGAGACAGAGAGAGAGAGAGAGAGGGGACAGGAAGTGAGTGGCTCACATCAGACATACAGCAATCACTCAGGGGCATGAGTAGGGGAGAGAGACTCAGAAAATTCAGGTAGTCCTTCACTACCATCTGATGATATTTTTCTAACCAATTTTTACTTTTTTCTGCACATTTCTGGTTTATACTCCAAAAACGCCTTTTGCTCTAGGATTTTGCAGAAACTGTAAATCAATATTTCAACATTTCATATATAATCACTTCAAATAAATGTAATGCCACATAATGATAAATTTGTTTGTGCCATAACCAGATGTGCATTTGACCAACTAGCCAATCAGAATGAAGTATTTCAGGGTCCTGTTTAATAAGGTTCAGTTAAAGCCCTATAGAATAGAATTCAACTTGTAAAAGTTAAAGTCCTGTGCAACATGTTCAAAACAAGATTTGTAATGCTCACACACACACACAAACTTATACTTTTGCTTTAGATGGCAAAAATGACCGGAACTTTCCTAGTCCTCCATCTCCCAGATTTCATATATAATCTTTCCTTGCTTTTCTGTTTCTTTTGTCCACAGGTACATTTTTTGCCTTGCTGTCTGATGCACTTTAGTATGTGTGTGTGTGTGTGTGAGAAAGACGAATATTTGCCTTACTGTATGAATGTGCTACTGCATCAGGGACGTTTCCAAGCTGTTTAAAAGCATATAGACCAATGGCTTATGCAACTGTAAATAATTCATACATATTTACAAACAAATACCTCTCAATTGCTGAGCAGAGAAGGAAATATTGCAGAGAAGAAAATATTGAAGGAAATATGTATTGGGCAATCTGTGCAGAGGTGCTGTGATGTTGTGCTGGTCAGAGTAAATCTAAGATCATCCATCATCCATTCAGGAACAGATGTGGGCTGTGCCCTTTTTTTATCAGTATTCAGTCTATTAATGCTTATGGTCAGGGTTTGTGGTTGGACAGCTAGTCTTAGATGGTCTTAAAAATCATCTTGCTCTCTTAGCCCTAATGCAATGCAACAAACTACCCATAATGCATTTCAGTGCCTTAGGTACACTTTGTTCCCTAAACACACAATTTTTTCTGAAGCAAAATAAGTTCTTGAATTTGAGGCTACTCACATGCCCAGAGCAGAGATTAAACGATTTTCTGTCTTCAAAATGTCAGTGATGCCAAAACAACCTTAATCACTTTTAAAAGAAAGTTTCAGACAGAGACAAATCTCAAGATTAAAACAGGAGATGGATCCAGTGTAATGAGAGACAGAGATAAAGTTGTATTTAGCAATAGATATGAACTTCTTGTACTTAGTGCAGTAAATCTTTATACAGGTTTTTAAACATTACATTAAAACAAGCAAGTAATCAACAAAAACACATACATTTTCATTTAGGAAAAAAGCCAAAAAAACATTACAGCTGTTCTAAGCCTATAGTGCATATACTGCATCTTAAAAGAAATAGAACCTCATAAGTGACTTTAAACTCTCATACGTAGAGTAGGCAATTACAGAAAGACTAGCAATAGCAAGCTTGCTTTAAAAGCATAAGACCACACCCTCTCTTTAAGCCACGCCTCCTCTATACGTAAACATGTTGCGCTGAGGTGTGCAAATATAATCAAATACAATGATTGGATAAACATTGTATGGTCCTGCGCCTTCAACAGAAGCAATATATATGCATAAATATATTTAGACCACTTTACTTAGTGATTGCAATCAGAATATGAAGAGATTTAAAGCAAACATATTTTTTTTTCTGAAGAAAAAAAAAATTGCCTACCCTGCCTTTATGATGTCACCTAGGTAGACAGCTTACTTGGTTTTGTAACAGTGCTACAAGCCGTACAATTTACTGCCCTGTCATTGGAATTTCGAAGTAATCTTTACCTTTCTATACTATTTACAGTTACAATGCAACATTTATGATTTCATTAATTGTCTACATAACTCCAGGAGGAAATTTCATACTTTAAAGTGAGAAAAATATGTTCTTCAGCAAATACGAAATACCCCAAGTGTCTTAACAGGAAGAAAAATCAATTACATTGATGTAACAGGGCACTGTTACATGTTGGCCATTATGTTTCAATTAACACCAAACAGTTCAAAGTAACAGCCCTGATTATCTAGTTAACAAACATGGAAAAAGTAATTGAGTAACTGATAACGGGGCACCAAAGACACTGAAAATAATGATGTAATACATCAAACAGGGAATCAATGAGAAGGTTTATTCTACATAATTAATCAAGTTCTGATAATGCTTACAGACTTCAGCTCAAACATTTTGAATATTACTGAAGTTTACTTTTAAACACAAAACATATTAAAAGAGGCCTCCATCCTCAAAAATGATTCTCTTTTATTTCCAAGTCCGACATCAAATGGAACGAATGAAACAGAACTAAAAAGTCATTATTAATAAAAAAGCAAACCAATTTTTTTATCCAATATATCACACGGAATCAATTAAAATACGAATATGAAATGCTGTCAGAACAGCCATGCAGAGATTAAACAGGATACAAATGTGTTTTGTTTGACAATTAATGGAGAGGGGAGAACAGGGCTAGTTGCCACACTTATTGCTTCAGTGAATATTTCACACTGTAGATTTATTTTGGCAAACCAACATCTGCATATTTGCATACTACAAAGACTTGACTAAAAAAAGGCTATTGAACATTTCCACTTCCAATAATGACCACAAAAACATTATTGACTGAATACACAAAAAATACAGTAAATTCAAAAACAGTCAAAAACAGCAATGTGCACTTTTCTGTGTGACAACTAACCCTGTCTCTTCCAAATCAAAGAAGTCCATTACTAACAAAGTTAAATGTTAAATATTTACTGAAGGCTTTCTTGTAGCCTTATTTAAACATTCAGTATATCCAGACCTGAGAAAAAAATCCCAGAGATTCACTAAATTAATGTGGACACAATCTGTAATATGTTTTTTCAGCGGAGCGCTGGGAAGTTGGGAAGGTATGTCAAGTATGGAAGTACTATAACACTGCATCAAGTATAATTATCCTATCAATGAACTAAGGAATTTTTTGGAGTTGTCTTTGGGGCAATCTGGGTTTTAGCTCAGAGGAACTTTATAACTTCTTAATTATAAGAATTATTACAAGAATAAGAGATACATTTTAATAATAAAAAGTGTATAAATAACTACTATAATTTTTTTCTTTGAAACCCTAAGTGTATGAACACTAAAAAGTAATTCATAAACATAAGGTTAAATGCATTGAAGTCCTCAGATCCAAACCAGTTCTGCATATAATTTAAGCTTGAAACAAAATCTTTAAACAAAGAAGAATCCTTTTATAAAATAAGAAACAAAGATAAATCTCTGATTATCAGGACAGAAGTTATGTAGGCAGTGTTTGTTTTCAAAAAACACGTTTTCTGTTCTGTTGCCCAAAATACCAATCAGTCAGAAATCTGAACCACATCTGAAAACATAGAAAGAAATGTATATATTTAACACAGTTTTATTTCTTAGTGAAAACGAATCACAAAAATGGCTCTTGTTAGTTTCTTATTAACACTTTCACTATTTTTATATCAAACTATAATTAGCTCCAGTCATTTTCTTTTCATCTGTTTGTGTAAATGTGTATTTAAGGTCTGCTTAAATGATCTTATTTTGGGGTTTACATTTCTCTGCTCTGCATTAGTGTGGCAGTCTGTATGTTTTGACAAGCTTGTCACTGAAGATTCTCAGCACTGGAAGGAAGGTTGATGGGGTTAAATTCATGTTCTGTGTCCACATCTGACAGCAGACACTCTGATGTGTGTGTGTGTGTGTGTACATGCAACTGTTTTTAAAGGTGTTTCTCCCACAGGAATATAGTGTGCACGTGAACACACGCACAAACACACGCACACACCTTTTCAGAAACATGACATTGTTCATTCAAATTTAGTGCCACAAACACACAGCTTGAAGCTCTTCTCTAAAATCACAATCCCAGTGAAATACGGAAATAAAGGGGCCAATTTTCTCTTTTATCAGCCTCTCTTCTATCAGACAAACGGTAATTTCTACCTTCTAATTCCAGAATTACAGAAAGAGAAAGAAAAGACACTTGAATTTTGAGTGTGTGTGTATCTGGTGAAGACAATATTATGTGTTTGACAAGTTTATTTTTTACAAACTGCTAGAAGAGATGAGGACAGACTGACATCTGATAACCGCACAAAGGTTAACAAGGAAAAAAACATGTGCGACGAGTCATGAAAGATCAAGGGAAGTGCAGCAAAGATAAAACGGTCAAGGACGAAAAAAAAAAAATGGATGTAAGTCTCCAGAGACTAAACCAGACTCCACAAGAGTCAGGTAATAACATCTACAGATATCTAAACATCCTAGAAACAAGATACTTCTAATTGATCTAGTCTTGTTTAGGTCTTTTTTAGGAGTATGAACTAACATTTTGTTAGGCTTGTGCCCAAAATCTTTCAACAGCACAGCACTTTAAACAAAGCAAACTCACTTAAAAAAACAATCTGTTGATCTAAGGTGTTAATTTATAACAGATCTTAAACATGTAGCAGCTGAAATGCAGACGGCCATAGGCAAGGCAAATTTTCAAAGATATTTTGTTGAACACCTTAGTAAAACAAATCAGAGTAAACAAAAACGGGTAATTAAAGATCTGCATAACAAAAGAAAAACGCAATCATAAATCATTGGAATAACAGACGCCAGGACAACTTCTTTCCAAACTAATCTGGATTCATTTTTTTCCTAATGTATATTTATTTATTACTTTCACTTATTTATGACTTTCTCACAATGCCCCAATGTCGGTATTTACACTCAGTTTTTCAGTGTAAACATGAACTTATTCATTTAAATACAGTTTCTAAATGTATTAGACCCACAGCTATGTAAGTCACATTTGCAGTGCAGACAGCTTCATTGATTATGAGGGTTATAGTTATGTGTGCATTTAACTCTCAAGCAATTCTCATATCATTTGAGTGACCTTTTCGAAATCCATGTAAAATATTAAAGCAAAAATGTATGTAAACTCTGCGGGTGATGTATGTGATTTTTTATGTGATTGTTGAGTTTCAACACTGTCATATCCCAGGTCAATATACAGATAACTATGAAAAAGCAATTTGCTAAATTTCCCCAAAAGGTCGTTCTGACAAGAGACAAGAAATCATGTACACAACCTCCACACTTAGACAAGTTTATGGGCTTCAGGGTAGAGAAAAGGTAGTTGCTTTATAATTGGGGAAAAGAATCAATATACGTCTACAGCTGCGGCTGAGAATTATGCAGCTTTCAAGGCTGTACTTTCATATCTCATTACCCCTGGATATAAGCTGAAAGAAATGGGAACAGAGAAAGGTAAAGCAGACACAGGTGAGAGAATGGAAGAGAAAGAGCAGGTCGTGGTTTCAGTCAGTCAGTGAGAGTCAATTACTTAATAATGTCTCATTATTGAGCCCTGATTAACTCATCCATCTCCTCATATCACTGCAAGGGCACACAGGGGACAAGAGGCTTTTATTCTCTTAGTTTTGTACCTGCTATGCTGTATGCAATTATGCTTTCATTTTTTAGTTATCTCGTTCCATCCATCAGTCATTTCCTCATTGCTCCTCTTATTTTTCTTCAGTGTATCATTCTACATCTGAGGGTCTGCCTAAAGAGAAGAAAAATCCCAAATGTGGTCGAGTTAACATCTCAGTTGTTTCTGCTAAACTGTAATGAGATCAAATGGGGAGCAAATGGAGATTATGTCTCCTGCTTCTCAGGTTTTTCTCCTCTAAGCTAAATTTTATTGGCCAGGGGATGGTCAACATAGGACAGTGGGTTCTCATCTATGTTTCAGTAAACTTTGTCTCAGATGCTTCTCCTAGGCAACTGGAAAATAACAATACACAGACATGAATCAATTAAATATAAAATTATAAGATGAATGTGGATAGCATAGCGCTGATAATTAGATTTTGGTAGGATCTGATGAGAAATTTTAAATGTTGAAAACTCTTGACTGCAGAATTTGTGTCTGAGCAAATGTGAGCACAGTTTGAGACATTATTGAGATGCTTCTAAAAGTTGCATTTGTTCCTCAAGAAGATAATATCAACAGTGCTTAAAACTGTGCTTACCCCACTGAAAAATGGCTTAAATATGTGTTTCTAGGCAGCCTGCTCTGTCTTAATTTGTTATGGCTAGTCTAGATGTTCACCTGACAAGAGCCCAAGCCCCTATAAAACCCTTCAATTAAACCAGCCCAACCATTCTGGCCAGACTGGGTGACCAGCTAACCACCTTGGGGCTAGTTTTAGCCATTTTTTTTCTCAACAGGGCTATAAAGTTACCAAAGGTTGTAGTCAAAAGAGATTTCAAATATAAATTCAAATTTGCTCATCAACATTTTCCAAGATCAAAATGATCAGAACTATCATTGTTCATTTAGCAGAATGTTTTCATTTGTTTGTTTTCCAGTAGAGATACCCTAGTTGATACATGGAAGAGCATCAAACGTTCCTCTGGGTGGGTAGACCAAGCTTCCTTTTGTGACCCTGTTTCTTTGAGAATGAAATGCTTGAACTGGCATGCTTGTGTATGGATCAATAGAAACCAAGCATGAAAGTCAACACTTGACCACACTGACCCTCTCTCCGCTTATCGCTGTGCTACCGTGGCAACGATGGTATCCATAGTGACACTGATATGTGCAATGCCAGTGGACACTTGATCTATAACATCACCCTTGATATCTTACTAATTAAATGCCATTGATTGAATCTCTCCACCTGTCTTGTTTCACTTTTCTATCTCTTGCTCACACACAAAAACAAATACAAAATACGCAAACACAAAAAGCTAAAGAAAGCCAAACAATTAAAGTTTTCACCTAGATAAAAAAACCATCCTATCAAAATTAAGATCTTAAAGGTCCAGCACTCAATTATTTAAACAGTATATAAATAGGAAATCTTCCAAAGGTCAGATTGATCCACTTGTTAGATCTGCTTGTGTTTATTGGACCAAAAGTACAACATAATTACATCAAAGACAGGTAAAGACACACTGATAAGCGAGAAAATTGAAAGCTAGCACCTGCCGCGCTGCTTCTAAATAACTTTAGTATACCACAACAAAAGAAGTGACTGAAAGAGCTTTTGGCTATCTGTTTCAGCTAGCTTCTGTTGACTGCTTAAATAATGAATAACTTGAAGTACAAAGCCAAAACTTTCTTTGACATGTGAGAGGCTGTGCTCGTGATGCAATCTTATGCTGGCAGAACAAGAAATAACCTACAAGTCATTCACCAAACCAGTGACATTCTACATGCCCTTACATTTCCCCCAAAAATACAAAGCACACAAGATGCACTCACACAAAGTGGTTCAGGGCCATTTGAAATAAGCTCTGCAGAGAAGCTGAAATTGCTGTGGCCTGTGTCACTTAGACTCTTTTCTGCTGAATATTAATGAGCGCATGCTAACTGCCATCCATTCACTTAATAACACAAACATTGAAAGAAGCCAGCTAGAAAACAGCAAGAAATAGCAGAAAGCATTTCACTTTGAGATAACAAGATGTTGCATGTCTCACCTCTCTCTCCTGTCCCATTGCTTTTTATTTTCTTACTGTCGGATAAACTACGAAAATAGCAGAAACTGCAACAAGATGAATTTATGATGCAACATGCCGTGTATTCGTTGGCCCATATCTAGTAAACTTCAGTTTTTGGTTCATAAATTCCCAATTCACGACTTTTAATGTCTTTGGCACAATTTTGATTCCACAATGTAGTTT
>JAZGTK010011210.1:0-15792 GCA_036877625.1 Ambastaia sidthimunki | reverse complement strand
ATTATATGATTTTATTCAAACCAAACACCAAACTACACCTTAAAGCATCAGTACATAGCCAGTCATGTAACAGCAGATTGTTGTTAGAGCTGCTATCAGTAACATATGTTACTTAATGCCTCCATGTTAATTTCTCATATTCAGAACCACACACATCATGGCATTATCCAGTTTGACAGTTTTATCATTTAATCATTTAGCTTTTCTTTTACCAATCATCGTCATGGTTACAAACTGCAGCTTTAACTTGCCAGAGGGGAACTGGCCCTCCCTGCCTAGCCTGGTTTCTCACAAGGTTTTTTTCTCCAGTTACTTATTACTGGAGTTTGGGTTCCTTGCCACTGTTGCCCTGTTGGCTTGCTTAAAGGGAGTTTGCTGACACTAGGTTACACACCCCACCCAGGAATCACTGTAATATTAGAAATAATATTGCAATTATGTATTTGTGTATGTGTTTGTGTATCCATTGTCTATGTTTGTGTGTGCTTTTACCTTTATTTTTAGATTTATTTTATTTTCAAGTTTCAAAATTCAGTGTAAATATCCTTGGATATTTTTGTCTTTTGTACAGCTGCTTTGCAACAATGTACCATTGTGAAAAGCGCTTTATAAATAAACTTGAACTATTTCTAGCTCTTAACCAGCTCAATTCTGAACTGTGTTACACCCTCCCCCTTTAAGTCTATGCAAGTCCCTTTGCATGGCTGTAACTTAAAGTCTAGGGTTTGGAGTGTCTAGTTAATCTGGGTTGCTCTGCTAGTGATTCCACAAAAGCTGTGTTCAAACCTTAAAGTAAGGACTGAATGATGGATATCATTGGGTTTCCCATATCTGGATAAGTCAGTCTTTTTGACTTCTGCTTCACTCTTTTTGATCTTCTCAGATGACTTCCATTTTTACTTTCCTCTTGAACTGTTTCTTCCTCAGATTCATACTGGATGGAGACTCGGTTTCAGGTAAGTACTGTGAATCAGGTGAGCATTCGGTATTTGGTAAGTATTCCGTTTCAGGTGGATTCCTCAAGTGTGCCACGCTTTCTGCATTCACATCGTCCGGAGTATTGTTGGAAACAGGCATCGAGTCGGGTGAGAACTGGTTCGTAGAATCTGAATTGAGCGGAATCTCTGTAGGTTTCCTTATGACATTGTACTCCCAGATAAACCTGTCTGAAGTAATGACTGGCACATCAGAGATCTGGGGTACGCAATCATCCTCAACTGAACTCAGGTAGTTCTCTAGGCATTCCTCGTCTTTTACATCTTGACTTTGCCTTTTTACCCGCTTCTTCTGAGGTTTAGCCACACTAATTTCATCATCAATAAGTGAAGACAAAAATCCACAAGGTAACAATAGATCTCTATGTAGCGTACGTAGAGGGCCTTCTTGTTTCTCAGATCTCACTGTATAGACAGGTAGGTCACCTGCACGACTCACAACAACATGTACTTCAGGATCCCACCTGTCAGCCAGTTTATGTTTATCACGTAACCTCACGTTTCGGACCAACACACGGTCACCTTTCTCAAGAGAAGACTCAGTCACTCTCTGGTCGAAACAGGCTTTGTTTCTTTCTGCAGTTTTGGCTGCACTCTTCTGAGCTAGTCTGTAGCTCTTTTGAAGATTTTTCAATGATTGCACGTACTGGGAATGAAACTTGGGGCTTTCACGGCTCATCGGGGTGTTGAAAATCAAGTCTACGGGCAGTCTAGGTTGGCGTCCGAACATAAGTTCATATGGCGTAAAACCGGTTGTCTCATGCTTCGTGCAATTATAAGCGTGCACAAGTTGTTTTAGTAAGTCTTTCCAATGTACTTTCTCTTGAGCTTTCAGGGTACCTAGCATTCCCAACAGTGTATGGTTAAAACGCTCGACTGGGTTCCCTCTTGGATGGTACGGTGTAGTTTCAACCTTTTTAATTCCAGCAATGTCACAGAGTTCTTTTATTGTCTTGGACTCAAAGTCAGGTCCTTGGTCGCTGTGGAGCTTTTCAGGCACACCATAATGAACTATGAAGTTTTCCCACAGGCTCTTCGCAACTGTCCTGGCTTTTTGGTTTTGCAGTGGGAACAGCGACTGCATATTTGGCGAAGAAGTCTGTTATCACCAAGATATCTTTGGTGTTGCTATGGTCAGGTTCAAGAGACATGCACACTACCTCTAGTGAAATCCATGCACACTAACTCTAGTGGACGGGTGACTTGGATGTTTACTAGAGGTGCTGCTCTTTCTGGCAAAGACTTCCTACAGACACAGCGACGACAGGCCTTGACTTTGTGCTCAACATCTGCAGCCATCCTGGGCCAATAGAATCGCAACCGGATGAGATCAAGGGTCCGTTCTATTCCCATATGACCCATGTCGTCATGCGGACTTTCCACTGCTACAACTCTTAAGTCAGGAGGAAAGACAAGTTGGTAAGTTACACAGTCTCCAAGAATTTTTTTCTGATAGAGAACACCATCTCTTAGTTCAAGTTTCTTCCACTCTTAACAGGAAGGGAAGTTCTGGAAGCTCACGTCTCGGTGCAGGTAGGACTGTTTCCTGATTCCATTTGAATTATTATTTCTCGCAAGGCTGGATCGTTTCTTTGTTTTTTCTTTAACTCCTGTTCTGATATGCAGGAAACAACTGAAGATCCTTCCATCCTCTCATATGAGCACATAGAAAGTGACTCAACAAGGGTAAGACAGCTGTTGGCATCAGCTTGATATAAAAGCTTATCACAGACTGCTTGAATTACATCAGAGGAAACCAGTGTGGACTTCACTGCTTCAGGTGAGTGATACAAGGTGAACTGACGTATACAATCTTTTCCCAGCTTGTGGGCAGGATACCGGGCCTCGCTCTTTGAAAGCTCTCGACTGGCATATGCAATTACTCGTAGCAGTCTGTCTTGCTTCTGATAGAGCACTGCACTTAGTCCAGTAGTGCTTGCATCTGTATGCAGCACATATGGCAAAGCTGGATCTGCAAATCCTAAGACTGGTGCTTTGGTAAGTTTCTTAATTAGCGTCTCAAACGCTCGCTGGCAATCGGTCGTCCACCACCCTCCAAAAGGCTCTTTAGGTTCAAGGTAGATCTTTTCCTTACTTTTTCTCTTGCAGCTCTTTCGAAGAGGGGGATATTCTGGGGTTAATTCATTCAGTGGCTTTACGACCTTAATAAATCTTCAGTAATATCTCCAAGAAACCCAGAAAGGAACGCAGCTCTTTTAGGTTCCTTGGACTTGGCCAGGTCCTAATGGCTTCTATCTTTTGGGGATCTGTCTCCACACCCTTTTTTGAGACGATGTGACCAAGATATTTCACTGATGTCTGGTAGAATTTGCACTTTTCCAACGAAAGCTTCAGTCCATAGTCTCTCAAACGTCCCAGAACATGGAGAAGACGTCTTTCATGCTCTTCTAGAGTATCTGAGAAGACAATTAAATCATCCAGGAACACCAGGACTTCTGAAAGGTTGATGTCACCCATGCACTTCTCCATCAGCCTTTGGAATGTGCTGGGAGCATTAGTTATGCCTCGAGGCATCCTGTTAAACTCCCAGAAGCCTAATGGGCACACAATAGCAGTCTTGTGTTTGTCTTTCTCTTCTAGTTCAATCTGGTAATAACCAGATTTGAGGTCGAGCACTGAGAACCACTTTGAAGGTTCTAGGTCTCTGTTTGGTCTCGTTGGTTGGTCGCGGTCGGTCCTCCCTCCATCTGCGCCCAGTCCTCGCCGCTGCTGATGTCTTCACATCCTTCCTTTGGACTTATTCTTTCGTTTTGTTTGTTTTTGCGACTCTGTTCAATAAACTCTTGTTGTTCATCCGCACCTGGGTCCCGGTCTTGCTTACCTTGACACCTGTCACCTGTGCACATTCCTGCAAAAGCAATACAAAAATGTGGTATGTGGGTATGCTATTGTAAAGCATATTCCCCTTCCCAAGAGCCCCCCAACCTGTCTGAATGACTACAGGCCAGTAGCAATCACTCCAATCATTATGAAGTGTTTTGAGAGAGTGATGCTGACCCACATCCAGAGCAGCATGCCAGATACTTTGGACCCTCTGTAGTATGCATACCGGACCAACAGGTCCACATCAGACGCCATTGCTGCTGCCCTGCATATTTACCTCTCTCACCTGGAAGATAAGGACACCTACATCAGAATGCTCTTTATCGACTACAGTTTCACCTTCAATACGGTCATCCCCCATAAACTCACCCACAAACTGTTTACACTTGGACTACACCCCTCACTCTGCGACTGGCTCCTAGATTTCTTGACTGGCAGACCGCAGTCTGTGAGGGTTGGAAATAAAACCTCAAACACCCTCATAACAAACATTGGCACCCCACAGGGGTGTGTTCTCAGTCCCATCCTCTACACACTGTTCACACATGACTGTGTCGTCTCCCACAAGGACAACATCATCGTGAAGTTCGGCGACGACACCGCAGTGATAGGACGAATCACTGGCAGAGATGAAGCGGCCTACAGGAGGGAGGTGGCCAGTCTTGTGACATGGTGTGAGGACAACAATCTCACCCTCAACATGGACAAGACAAAGGAGATGATAGTGGACATGAAGAGAAAGAGGAGAACCCACCAGCCACTGTTTATCCGAGAGCTTGAAGTGGAGAGGGTGAGCAGCTTTAAATATTTGGGGGTCCACATCAGCGAGGACCTCACCTGGACACTCAAGACAACAGCGGCTGTACTTCCTAAGGAGGCTGAGGAAGTTTGGCATGTCAACCAAGATCCTCAACAACTTCTACAGCTGTGTTGTTGAGAGCATCTTGACCAGCTGCATCACTGTGTGCTATGGCAGCACTACAATGAGGGATCACAAACGTCTGCAGAGAGTGGTGAAGACTGCTGAGAAGATCATCAGGACTCCATTACCCTGTCTACAGACTATTTACCACTGCAGAGCCCACAGGAGAGCTGCCTCCATCTTTAAGGACCCAACCCACCACAATATGGTCTGTTTACACTCCTGCCCTCAGGATGGAGGTACAGGAGTGTGAAATGCAGGACTTCCAGATTAAGGAACTCCTTCCCCTCAGCTATTAGACTTGTAAATGGGACGCCAGCGGACACAGACTTTTCTCACATCTCTCACAGATAGATGGACTGAACTGCAACGGCTCAGTGCACACATGTAAATATAACTGCTACTATTTCAATTTGCACATTTTAATGTTTACTGCTACTATTTTGATGCACATTTTAATGTTTTATTTTTTTTACTGCTGCTATTTACCGTACTGCTGCTATTTGCTGCACTGTTGTTTTTGTATTTGTATTGTTATGTACATGTCTATAGTCTACACTTTATTATATAGCCTACACCGTATTATACACTACACACTAGACACTATTATATACTATACACTTTAAACATATTATAATATTAAAGTCATAGCTACACTTGTAAAGTTATAGCTACACACTACTTTATTGTTACTTTGTTTGTTTTTATGTATGTGCATGTATGTTTCTTCAATGTGGCATTCAGTGTGGACAGTAAAGTAAGAATTTCATTGCACAGGGAAACTTGGTTTCCTCACTGTGCATATGACAACAAAACGTTTTGAATCCTTAAAGATGGCCCAATGAAATTACTATTACAATTACTATTTAGCTCTACACAAGCAGCAAATTAGTGGCACTAAATAGACTACATCAAATCTCAGAAGGTAACAAGAAGGTTACAGTCTACACTGACTCAAAGTTTGCACAAGGTGTAGTTTATGATTTCACTCAGAAATAACAAAAATCAAAATAAGCTGTCGCGGACATATAGCTGCAGAGGACAAACTAGCATCCAGAAACCATCTAGCAGATGAAATAGCCAAGCAGGTCGCTGTAGGGGGACAACCAAGCCCTCACATTAGCACTAAACCTACCTAAATGTATCATTCAAGTGATATATACTTCAAAGTAATATAGTTACTTCAAAGTTTAGTGCTTTAGTGCCACTAATAAAACATTGCATGGCATAACACATGGAAGTAAACACAAAGTTGCTGAATCAATGAACTGTACTGCAGCTTAAAAATAAGAGACACTGTTGGTCTAATGTTAGATTTGTGTTTAACATATGCCAAAACCAACACACACCAACCAATCAAACATGACCCATTACCACTACCTAAAGCAACGCTTCAACTTGTACAAACAGATTTACACACATGCCTGTGGTAAAAAAAAAATCCGAAATTAATGCTTGTAATAGTTATATGCTCATAATAATAAAAAGTGTCCAGAAGCATTACCATGTTCTCGCCCAAAACCGTGGTTAAAATCCTTTCCAAGGAAATAATTCCAAGATCATATAGGTCATATATAGGCGATATTGGAACGCCTTTTGCTTCAAAGTTTACACGTGGCCTTGCCAAAGCCCTAGTTATTAATTGGTGTTACGTGTATCTGTGTGACATTTATATTCTAAGTCCATAGGTGGCGTTGAGGGGATCCCCATTCTTTGAGAGTCGCGTGACGTCATCGGGGGATTCCGGATAAATAGGCTGTAAGGCGTTAATGGTGGTCTCTCTCATTCTCTCGAGTGCCGCTTCCCTTTGTTCATGCGGGCATCTCTCTCATCGCCTCTTTGGGTCTATTTCCGTTTCTACGTTTGAATTTAATTTACAATTTTGTGATTTGAGTTATGCGATTCTTTGTTTCTCAATTACTAGCAGGTAGTGCATTTATTTATTAGTTCACGTTTTTGTTTAGTTAGTACGAGCTTAACGAGGGAAGCAGCTGTACGGAAGACTCACCCGTTTTTGTTTTCTCAGGAATCAGGTAAGAACTTTATTCCGAGAACAGAGGTAGTTCGGCGTTCTGCTTTCATAGTTCTCCTACCCGTGAACTGATATTCTTTCTTTGTTATATTTGGATTGTGATTGTAAATATCCTTTGTGAAATGTAATGGTTGTTTTTTATGTTAGAGTTGAATTTCGTTATTTAATTAAATGGAGGCATCTCGAAATTCACATTAAGCATTGTGACTCTTTTATATGTTCTTTTAAATGAGTTGAATCCTTTATTTTCTTGTGTTTAATTTAACGAGCTTTAAGATGGTTTAGGATGGGCCGTAACAATTGGCATTTCTACTTTTTATATCATCCTCAATCTGCTTCGGAAAGTCGAAAGAATGAATCGCACCTTTAAAGATCAACTCACTAAGACCTGCCTCACAATGGGTAAAGATTGGGTATCAGTGTTGCCAACTGTTTTAGCCAAGATGCGTGTGACTCCCTCAGCAACCACTAAACCATCTCCATTTGAAGTCTTAATGGGAAGACCTTTTCCAACCCTGTTGGTCAAAGGTCGTCACCTCCCTCCACAGGACACATGAAAGTCATAGTCTCAGATTATGCTCCTTTGTTGGTCAAAATCTTAAATCTGCCTCTGGTCATACTCTCTCTACCTCGTCCAACAAAAAAGCGACTCATAACTTTGTTCAAAATCAACACAGTTACTTATTCAGGGACTATCAACCCCAGTGGATCCATGCCAGCCAACTCAAGGCTTTACTTGATGGAAGCCCGGCTGGCAGTAGGACATCGGAGTAAGAGGTTCTGTGGAGGCCTTATTTGTCCCTTTGTTAGATTTTCCTTGAATTTGGCTGAGCAGTAATTGGGTGGCTCGCCAATGTACTAAAATGCTTCTAGTACATAAATGAAGAAAGCTGGACCAAGTTCAGGGGAAAAGAGTTTTATTGAAGATGCTTGTGTAGCATAGCCATCTTCTGAAACTTAACCCAAAGTTCTGTCTGTGTGACAGAGCTTTATACCAGGTAACAAATGTCCTACCTGATAGGAGCACAGCAGGGGGAATCCTTTGATCCCACTGAAACCTCACGAGAAGAGCTAACCAAATGGGATCCCACAGAAACCACACAGCACAAATGTATAGGTGTTATATACAGCATACACACAATCCTTCAATCCCCCCTTTGATCATACTTGATCACATACATAAAATGTATTTTAAAAAAAAAACAACCTCACTTCATGTAGACAGATGTGCTGTATACAGGCTTTTTTTTGTAATAGAAGTAAGTCTTACTTAAAGCTAACATACATTACATTTATAACCATTTTGGGGTTAGTCCCTTTAAATGGTAAACAAAGCACTCAGGTAACAAAGCACAGAGGGAAAGTAATCACCCCAGACCCTGAAGTCCCGCCAACTGCTGATCCAATTAGCATAAGCAAATGGCCAACAGTTCACAGAGTGTCAGAGGCACCAAAAGGTTATTATATGCTTCTGTTTTTATCCTGAATGCCCAATGCAATGTATATCACTTTAGTATTTATTATTGAGATGGGGGGAGGAGGAGAATCAGATGTTCTTAATGTGACTCTCAATTTTATTTTTCCACACCTTACATGGGGAAGTTGCCAATACCAGGCTAACCTTTAGCACCACAATGAATGTGGAGGCAGTCCATACCCTTAACAGATACTGAAAGCTCAACAATAACCAGGATAGAGAAATCCTTAAAAGCTGCTCTCAGTAAAACATACCTGGCAAGAGTGTAAAGGAGGCTTCTCTTTATCTCAGTGCCACTGCCACATATGCAAGGAATTGCCTTTAAACCAGAAGCAGTTAATAGTCCCCCTCAAGATGTTTGACCCTTACCTCTATATTCAGCCCTGGCTTAAGAAAAAGCTTTGTCTAACAACAGCCAATAAAACAGGAAGATACAAATCTGCTGAAGAAATCAGGCCACTGTCATTGTAAACAGCAACTTATAACCCAAAGAGTAGGTATTAAAAAAAGAATGACTACTACTATATCAGCTTCAAGAGAAATTGTCTAACAACCACCAAGAATGAAATATTTGGTGTTTCATTGGGAAAACATCAGCATTCAAAATGCCACACCAGTTACCTACACCAAGTGCTCACATGAGAATTTATAGCTAATTTGTTTACTTAGAAATCAAAGTTTGGTTTGAACAACAATGGAGAGTATTTTTTTTCCAGAGGAATGGACCACAGCAATTAAGGCTTGTTGTCATCTGGGACAATGCAAGTGTTCATCGGGCTGCTTTGGTTCGCAACTGATTCATTGACTCGCCACCATATTCTGGGTTTTTAAATCAAATACCAGAGTTCTTTTCAACATGGCTGATCGCCAGCCTCACCAACGTGTACTCCTCTAGGTGATGGAGGAGGCCTGTGGTGACAGACAAGGGGCATGCCCCTTTTTTGCTTGTGTGTGTGTGTGTGTGTGTGTGTGTGTGCTTTGTGAGTAGAGTTTAGAGAAAACAAACCATAGTTTCAACAATTGTGTGTACAATTTTAATTAAACTGTAATATCAATATATCAAGTGCTCTTTGATCCTCTAAAATGAAAATTTGATTAGACTGCTTCTTTCCAGCTGACAATGTGTCTAACAAATGTTTCCATTATGTAACAAAAATGTTAAAATATTTTAAATTCTTGGAACATTTAAAAAGTCAATTTTTAAATGTTGTATTACCGTTACTGCTTGGTTATAGGAAACATTCTTTAAACTTTGTTTTGTTTTGTAATGTTTTAAAACTTAACTTACTTAAATAAGAATATAAGTTATATACATATACACATACATATAGCAAGAATGTTTTTTGAAAACTTTTTTAAAGAATGTTAGCCAACATTCTAAAAACATTTCTGTTATCTGGGTTGTCCTTTAAGATTTGCATAATGTAAACGATCACTTTTAGAACCTTTGAAAAACTAGAATACAGCCATAAATATCAGTGATACACAACACACCAAATAAGCCCTGAATACTTATTAGGCATACAAAATACTCCCAAAAGCAAGAGGGTAACTTGTACTTATTTATTTATTGAAAGTAGATAAGTGAAAACAATTCAAACTCTTTCGAGGGAACTTGTGCTGCGTCGTGTAACAACACTTTGGGAAAAACCCTCAGGGTATTAGCGTCTGAAGCACGTGTGGAACTCGTGCAACTCGATTCGGCAATGATGTTAATTCAGTCATAAAGAGGTTTTAGGAGGTGAAATGCCAATCGTAGGCATTTAAGAAATGTATTCCCTACCTCTTTAGGTCTTATGGAGTTACTGCCAGGGCAGCAGCAAAAGGAGTGTCACCTCTCAAGACCAGAATGTGGGGGCAGTTGTCCTGTTAAGGCAGAGGCCGAGACCCAGAGGAACTGGGCCTCCCCCAAATCCTGTAGATGATTAGGAGGAAAACTTTCCAGGCAGAAGTGGATTTGTTCGCATCTCAAGAGAACACCGTCCACTCTGATTCTTCCTCACCCATCTAGCCCTGTTGGAGTTGGATGCCATGATTGGCTTTAAGACCAGATACCATTCCTTGCAGGCCCTTCAGGAATGTTTTAACATTATGGTGCAGAGAATGCCAGTTGAACCTAGTTAACTGCCCAGTTGCTTGAGTGCTGGAGTTCCTTCAGGATCTTTCTCTAAGGGTCTTTTCCTGTCCACACACAAGGTCTATATGGTTGTCATAGCTGCCTTCCATGTACTATTAAATGATGGACCTTTGGGGAGACTAAGGTTTTGTATCCTTTGTGGCTTTAGGAGGATGAGTTTGCCCATGCAGTCCAGTGTACCAGGGTGGGACCTGGCTTTGGTGTTAGAAGGGCTATTTCTGGAGCCCTTTGAGCCTATTGACCAGCTATCAGAGAAATTATCCCTTAAGATGGCCTTCCTACTGACTATTACATCCTTCAAAAGGGTTGGGGACCTGTAGGCCGTTTCTGTGTCTTTATCCTGTCTGGAATTTGTTCCTGGCAGGGTCAATGCTATTCTCCATCCTAGGCCAGGTTATGTGCCTAAGGTGCCAACAAATGTGGTACAGTCTGTGATACTTCAGGCTTACCCTACTAGGCACGCAATTTGCCTTCGCCTCCTCAGTTTGGGGCCCATTCAACTTGAGTACTGATTTCCTCTAAAGCCTTTTTCGGGGGTCTACCTACAGGAGGTCTGTGACACTGCTGGCTGGGCGTCTTTCACTCTCTCAAATCTTCCCAGGTATCTTGGTCTTTGTGCAAACATGTTTAAAAGCTCCAGTTGTACAGTTTATTAGTATAGTACAAGGAACATATATCTCATAGATAAAAGAAGTTTGAAAGAACTTTAAGAAGAAAAAAAAAGAAAGTTTGATACCTATTCAAGATTCACAAAAAAACTTAGCTAAAAGAATTTGCCAATTTCAATCAATTTGACAATAAGATCAAGAATTCAGGAGATTCAAGATTAAGAATTGTTTACTAAACCTACCAACCCAACATAAAGCTTACAAACACACACACACACACACGCACATAAATGTTTGTGTGTGTGTGTGTGTGTGTATGTATATATATATATATTATAAATGTCAAATCGCTTACTTTTTAGAACAAGAGGCAGTAAGATGCAGAGGACAGTCACGATCAACAACACAGTCATTGACATCATTATCTTTCCATGACCACCCAATCGTTTCCTTAAACCCACCACAAAGCCCTTACTCACAGTTTGACCTGGAAAAAAACAAAACATTTAAAACATGATAGGGTTGAATTTTGTTTATGTAACCTGTTTGTACCTTTAAACCTTAGAAGTTTTGAGATCGAACATATTCTCAGCTTTGTAATCAGTTTAAATTCAAATAAGAAACATTTAAAGACGTCAAGCACTGCTTCTAAAAATCTAAACTAGATGCTCTAATTAGATTATCAAATTTAAATGTATTTATTTGGATTCTAGATATATTCTAGGATTCTAACCTGCAGATAGGTGTTTGGTGGATTCAAGATGTATGACAGTTGTGAAATTTCCTTTGGTTTCTTCACCTTCATCTTCATCTTCAGGCTCATAAACCGGGTTACAGAAAACATTCTATGAATGTTAAGATTTTATTTGTTTATGGTCAGGTTTAGAATGACTATTGTTCAAAAAAACATTTAATAACATTGGATACATTTCATTTAGAGTAAAACGATATTTACCTTATATGTATCTTGACTCTCAGTTGAAATGTCCATCTTTTCCTTGGAAAAAAACAAACAAACATATACTTATGTATAATCCTGAAAAAAGATATATTCATTATATTATTCTGGTTTTAATAAGGAAATCAGGTTTAACAAGTTAACACAGAAAAATTAGAATACTAAGAAAACAATGTTAAAAATAAATAAAGCACTTTAAAAAATATATTTTTTCTTACCATGTCTTTTTGTTGTACTGTTTGTTATAAGATACTCCTGCTTTCTCTTTTGTTAAAATACAGTGGCTAAAAAGGTTTTTTTTTTTTAATCCTCTCAAATATTTCTAAAGCTAAGTCAGCTGAGAGGATTGTGTTACGTAATGATTTGCTGGGTTTCTACACTAACACACACACAAACAGGCACATACTTCCTACATCTACATAGAGCGCTGCCCTCAAGCCAGGTGCTCACTGTACGATTTTGGCCATCGTTTGGCCGTATGAGAAATTTCAAGAATCCTAAAAGATTCTTATGATCCTAGGCTAAAATCTGTAGTCTTTGATCATTAGTTTGACATGTTCCCTGACAGCCAAATAATGACCACTGCAATGACCACGTATTTTTCCTTCAATTCCATCAGATGTTCTGAGGCACAGTCCTGCAGTGTGTCTTCTTCTGAGACAAAGTCAAATCAAGAATTAATAAGATGTAAAATGGTGGACGAGTCCTCTTGCATGTGTCTATTTTCAATAAGTCCTTAATATCATACAGTCTGACATTAGTGACAATTGAGATCAAACTTTTCTTTTTATGCTGTATGGAATACCTCAAGGTTTGTATTCTTCCAGCTATTCTGCATTTTCTGGGCTGCTCTTTTTAGATTGTGGGTATCCTCGTTCTACCACAGTGTTGAAATCAATCCAATAGCAGGTGCAGAAATAGTTTATTAACAAAAATCAGAACAGAGAGTCAGAACTTGAAGCCACGGCAGGCTAGGATAACAAACAAACAAACAGAAAGTCAATACGCAGAAACCAAAAAGCAGGTGGGTGAACTGGACAGGCACAGGCGCTGAGAACGCAGGCAGCGGGAGAACCTGGAAGATGAAGGGAAGGGCAGGAGTGAGTACTGAGCGGGAACAGAAAAACAGAACAAGAAAAAACTAAAACAAGAAACAAACTAATGACCCGGAGCGGGGTTGACTAAGATAACGGAACACATGGCGAGCTGTCAAAACAAAACCATGTGCTCAGACAAAACAAAAGACAACAAACCCTGTCGCCCCAGGGGTGGAGGCACCCTGTAGACGGCGGTAGTCCTCGATCAATGAGTGGTCCAAGATGTCTCGGGACGGCACCAACCTCCGCTCTTCGGGACCATAGCCTTCCCAGTCCACCAAGCCCAGATAGCAAAAATGATGCGGCCCAGATCTGGCTCACATTGGACACTATCATCAGGCCCACTTTTGGCATAGAATGATGGCACTTGAGCGGTCCTCCCTTGTTTGCCAGATCTCAACCAAAAGAAAGCCTTAGCAATGCCACATGTCAGCCAAACACAAAACAAAGCAGATCTGGCCCATGTCTGGGCAACAGTAAATTTAATTTTGGCCCAGATCCAACACCTTACTCCGGCCCACATACCGCATGGAATAATGGCACTTGGGTGGTTCACTCCTGTTTGCCAGATCTCAACCACAATCAAGGCAGATCAATGCCACATGTCAGCCAAAACAGAGCTGGCTGGATCCGGCCCAAAAGAAAGCTTTGTAAAGAAAGGATGTAAAGAAAGCTTTAGCAATGCCACAGTTAAGCTAACATCAAACAAAACAAGTCACACCTGGACCTAATGTGAGCCGCAGTTCATTTTTATACTAACCAGATCTTACCCATTAGTTTGTTTTTGTGGCCCAACAACACTCTCATGAAAAATTGTATTGAAAAGATTATGAAATGCCAAAAAAAAAAAAATCACTGTTAAGTCAAGTTAGCTAATGCTAACAAATACAACTTTACTCTTAAGTAGTACCAAAATATGTCTGCATAAAAATGTAAAAAACATGTGCATACAAAATTACCCCTGTAAAATGTTAAGTTATAACAGATAATCCAGAAACACTTTTTGAAAACACCTACTTCATTTATTAATATTGCCAAAAAAACAAACATTGCACATCCAAAACTGGGAAGCAATCTAAATATGCAAAAAAGAACAATAACAATAAAAACAAATAAAACTGGTGTGAAAAAAAATTAGATTATGTGATGGTCACATTAGCTGGGGAAGCAGCACTGGCAAACACACACACGCACGCACGCCTATTTACCTCGTTACTCCCTGCCGTTGCCGCTATCAGAGAAGCGGGTGCACACGCAATCCTGGTAGCACATGGACATTCTCCTATTGTGTCGTTTCGTCCCGGTGATGGTTGTTTGTGTGGGCGTAGTCAGTCTTCCCTCGGGAAACACCGGAAGCTGGTGAAACCATTGTGTATTTTGAATAGGTGTTTCTGTGTGTATTTAAGTGTGGAAATTATGGGTTTAAAAGTATTGTGTGTTAATAGATTGTGTGTTTATTAATGTATATAAATAGTGAAAGTAGATTATTATGGATCAATTAAACAGATGTTCAGTAGATGTGGTATTTGTTGTTTTAAATGTTATACTTACCTGTGTGGGGTATGGTCCAGAAAGGGGCGGGGCTTGGCCTATATAAGCTGAGGCCAAGCCCAAAGACAGGACTTGTTTTTACCAAGTCGATGCAAGAGGGCTACTGCGGTGCCTCAAGCAAACCCCCAAAATATTTTGTATAGTGCGGATACCTTTCTGGTACTTTTGGATTTTTGTGTGCACTTATATATATTATTAACTGTGGATGAACCTTCTGGCACTGTAAATAAATTGCACGAAAGTGCTCTGCGAGTAAGTCACCATTTTTTTTTTTACATCCTTCACGGACCCAAAGGCGAGTTTAAAAAGTCAGTTGTCCCTGTCAGACAATGCAGTTCAAAATCCAACACCGAACACTGGCAACAGGAACCATCCACATGCACAGGTTTTAATGACCTCCTTGACTAGGCCCATCAGCTCCATGGCAGTCTTGTGGGCCTTTAAAAGCATACACAAATAAAATAAATCGTTGACAAACACAATTTAGAAATCAAACAATTTAATTTATGTTTAAAATTTTATAATAAAATTATTAAATAACAGAATTAAATTTTACCCTACAATCCAAAAAAAGATGGTTCTTTAAAGGTCCTTTATATAAAATTATATTGGATATAGTCTGTTATATTACAAATATTTTGTACAAATATTATGTGACCATAAATAATCTTTTGGTAAATTAAAATTGTGGTATTTTTATCTTTTTTTTAATCTTTATTTTTTTATAATGTTGTTATAACATATAGAACAATGATGAGTGCAATAACAGCCAATAATCACATTGTACAATCATGTCTGTGTACAATAACTAAATCAATAAAGAAATTTACATTTTTGTATTTGCTAAATATTATCTGTCTTATGTGTATATTTTTAATATACTATATTATTAATTTTAAGAAAATCACATTGTATTTAGTAAATGCAACATATTTGCAAAATAATCGTAATTTCAGTCATGAACAAATGAAATATAATAATCGAGCAGCCTTCTTTGAAAACCATGGAAAATTGTTGCCTTTGAGGTGATTATTTTCATTTAATTCTCATTGTATATATTTGTTTCTTTGAGTTTTCGTCTATTTTTATTGGCACAAAAGTACAACATGAACTGTAATAGCTGCTTACCTTAAGGGTGCGCTGATTTTATGGCCACCAGGTAATTTCTGTA
>JAZGTK010011209.1:0-15792 GCA_036877625.1 Ambastaia sidthimunki | reverse complement strand
TCAATAGTAGATCTTGGAGTCAGAAGATCTGTCTGTTATTATTATATTGCTGTTGTTTTGGTTGTAGAATTCCACGTTCACAGATGTCCAGTTTGTTGTAACATCATCGTTAGCCAAATTCCTCAAAGTGTGAGGTTCGAGTTTGACAGGAAGACTGTAAAGGTCTCTCCTGTCTCAGGAGGACTGGGATGTCCTCGGCTCCTGATGAGCTATTTGCGGTCGGTGGACAGTTGAGAGACGGGGGAGGTGGGCGGACGAGAGGGAGGATATTTTTAACTCTGACATCTTGAATATCGGGATGTAGTCCGTCTCCATGGCAACCCTGGATCTTTCCGTAGATGTTGCCTTCGGTTCGGAGAGAGCGAGGCATGGTGTGTTTGCTTGAGGGTGCTCTCCGTTAGCAGGTCCAAATTAATGTCACACACAGAGAGATGGTTTCTGGAACAATCTGCGGCCCTATCTGACGATGACACGTTATGCAGCTGGTTGCCGTGGTGATGAAGATAGGTCATTAGTGTTTGTGCAACAAGCTGCTGCGTGACATGCAGGGCTGTTAGATACACGAGCTGCCTTATATGGACAGACTCAAGGTTTACCCTCATTTCATCTCTTTAAATATCATCTGCGGTGGTCTTTTTTTTTTGCAGTGGGACACATTCTTGCATTTAAAACAGAGAGACGCAGCATGAAGGATTTTAGAAATCTCGAGACGTCTCTTGTTTGTATTTCATGCAGCATTTTGAAAACAGTGTCATCTGTCTAGCAAATGTTTACTCACACAAACAAGCAATAGAGCACAAGTATGTGCTCTGTGTGAACAGCCTGTTAGTATGTAGCAGAACTTTGCTAATAAACAAATATTCAGTGACGGGTGACATCATGTGTTTTGTGTGTGTTTGCCTAGCTAACCATTAAAGGTTGTAAAAACATTTCCCCAACATTTCCATTAAGTAACAAAGAAACATTCAGTCGTAGAAACATTGAACATTGAAACAGTTATTAACATTATTATTTTGGTTAAAATGTTGCTCAAACCTATTTTAATTCTATAATGTTTTTGTAATGTAATGTAAACATTCCACTAACAGCTTAAGAATAATGTTTTTGACATATGATATATAACGTTAAAAAAGGTTTTACTAGCGTTACTGCAAAAATGTTTTTTGATAACTTTGAGAGAACTTTAAAGAGTGTTAGCCAACAATCTGAAAACATTCCTTGTTAGCTGGGTCATCATCTACCTCTCTGTCTCTCTCTCTCTCTCTCTCTCTCTCTCTCTCTTTAGGGTTCTGAGACGGAGGGCAGGTGTGACAGAGATGGAGCCTCAGACAGCGAGATTAAATCAGACTCTGGGGTTCCTGAGGTTCCTGTTCCTCCTGATGACACACCAGAAGTTCTCAGTAAAGCCCTCTCGGGTCTCTCCTCTCGGTAAGAGCAACTTCCCCTTACAAACAAAAATGTCTTAAAATAAACTTTTATGGAAAGGCTTTTTTAAGGAAGTCTTGATGCTCTTTGGCCATGTTTGCAATGCCTCTGGGCAGCTATAAGGGAAGACAGATATCTCTAAAATCATTGACCACAATGAGGGCCAGATCACAAAAAGAAATATATTTTTGACCAGCTAATAAACCTGATAGTAAAACATAATAACAAAAACATCATAAGTCGCTTTGGATAACGTCTACCAAATGCATAACCGTAGATAACTCATAAATGTTGATTTATAAGTAAAATAAGACCTGTGGTTGATAAGATTTTCTCATAATCGTAGTCGTAATCGTGCTGTACAAACGTAAATTAAAATTGAAAACCACTATTCCTGTTCAAATGTCTTGAGGGAATCGTGGCTCAAAAATACTAAATTCTCTTCTGGGTTTTACATCCACACACTGAACAGCTCAATACCGGTTCAATCCACTCCAGTAATGATTGTCTGTGTGTTGTTGTGAACATCCGGCAGAGTGTAGACGGCTGATTCAATAAAAGCTTTTGGCTCTTGCATTAGGAAGATTATATTTCCGGCCAGTATGCTTTGCATTAATGTGTTTGTCTCTGCAGATGGAAGAACTGGTGGGTGAGGGGCATCCTCACGCTGGCCATGATCTCCTTCTTCTTCTTTATTATTTATCTGGGTCCGATGGTGCTGATGATGATTGTGAGTATCTTCTCTGTCTGATGTTGGAGAACATCAGGACATAATGTTGGTTATTTTGACTCTTACTGTAATTTCCAAAACAGCAATAAGAAATGACAGTAACACATTTACAGTGGGAGTCAACCGGGTCAGTGCTCTGAAGGATTGAAAAGCAGAAAATGTGTGTTTGTGTCACAGGTGCTGTGTGTTCAGGTCAAGTGCTTCCATGAGATCATCACCATTGGTTACAGCGTCTATCACTCATACGACCTGCCCTGGTTCAGAACACTCAGCTGGTGAGACCTGCAACACGCACCTGCCACCTTCATTTCACACTCTGTCAATCCCTCTCTCCCTCCTCTCATTATCTCTCACCCCAGATCTCTCTCTCTCTCTGCTCCAGCCTGTAATTAGAGGTCATGAACATCACTTTCATCTTATCTTAGAGCATCTTGATGTCTTACAAGTGTTTTAATGTTCTGTTTTGAATCAGTCACATCAGTTGCTATCAGCAGATGTATAAAGGTACCGTACATCCACTCAGGATTAGACTGTGACACTCACGTTCATTTCAAAAAGAAACATTTGAAAGAAAAATTCACCAAGTTTTAATGGTAAATAAAATGCTTTCCAGACTGTAAAATTCAGTGTTAGGCTGCAAAAATGGCACATGTAACTAAAAAAAGCTGAATTAAATTTGGGCTAAATCTTAAATGAGGTGCCTGTTTATATCACCCCAAAATTAAAACAAACTGTTTTTTGCATAAGGAAAATAAAGGCAAGTTTTAGGTCTATGAAGATCTTTGGATGCTAATTTCTTTCTTAAACATTGACAGTGACATTACTCAAATAAACCTTCTATGCAAATGATAATTTCTTGTTTGCCTTTAGATTTTGAGGTGGAACTTCTTGACAGTTTTAAGGAGATTCACCCTGTAACGTTTAAAAAGTTGGTGAACTTTTCTTTGAACGTGTTTTTAGATTTGGTAGATTAGTTATACGCCGTAATCGGATGTAAATTTCATACATTAGCTCTGCTGTGTAGCATAATACAGTGTTCTTCCATATAGTCATAATCTTACTCATGGTCTATTCATAGTCTATCTGCTAACTACAGTCTGTCCATTTCCTGTTACTAACAGTGTCCCAAACATGGGCTCACAAAACATAGAACCACAGTGACTAATGAACAGATGTGAAAGGCTTTAGTTATGATGGTGTCTGACTGCCAGTTGTAACGGTTTTAGGTACTTCCTGTTGTGTGTGAACTACTTCTTCTATGGTGAAACGGTGACAGATTATTTCTTCACTCTGGTGCAGAGGGAGGAGCCTCTACGCATCCTCAGCAAATACCATCGTTTTATTTCCTTCGCCCTGTACCTCACAGGTCAGAACCTCTGCTTAATATCTCCTCTGCTGTTTTAGGGCCCAAACAAGACCTGCAGGGTCCATTGACTGTATGAGCTGTTTAAACAAAACCCATTCTTGCTTTCTTTCAGTCTTTGACTAGACAGGCAGATACTTGCCTAAGGTAAAAGGATAGTTAACCCAAAAATGAAAATGTGTCCATCATTTACTCACCCTCATGTCATTACGAACCTGTATTACTTTTTTATGCTTCTGAGGAACACAAAAGAAGATATTTTAAAGTTACCAAGTTAGGTGTAAAGTATGTGGTGAACAGGATGTGGTAAAACTCTTTATGAATGTTCCCCGGTTACTCTCTCCCCGGTGTTTCTTTATAAAAAAATGCAAGACAGCAAATTTTAATGTTTCATCAGACAAACGAGAATTTATGTTTGCAACAGCATGTTGTAAACAAAAGTAAATACCTCAGTAAATAACTCAACCCTTTGAGGAAATTAATTTCTTGATATTTGTGTATTTAATCAGAAATGTGTGAGGTTATTGTTTTCATTAGGCAGCTGTTGTTTTTATAAAAAAAACTGTATATTTCAGTTATAATAATTAAACTATTCTAGTCTTAAAAACAGGATGTTTTGAACGTTCTTAGAAATTTCAAAATAACATTTGTAATGTTATTTGAAAATTAGGGAAACTACAATTATTAGCATGATGTTCAGGCAGAGAGTGGCTTGTTTTAATACACCATCATGTGCTAAATATACGGTGTTGTATATTTAATTATAATAACTGAGGTTGGTCAGTCACAGTTCTTTTGCTCAAATCAATGTCAAATGATGTCATACATTGTTTTTCTTCTTAACCTCAAAGAGGAAGAAAAATACTGAAACGCATTTCTTTAGGCTCCGTGACACACCAACAGCATGTTCTAAAATAACATGAAATACCCGGCTGGCTGTCTCAGGTCCAGCAGTGTTGTGTAGATGACTCAGTAGTCTACATGAACAGATGAGTCATTGAGCTGATGGGTTTTTTCAGCTCTGACTCCAGCGTGTCACTTTATATCTTAAGCATCAAACAATTTATTGTTAGCTAGTTAGCATACGTCGCCTAAATCATTTCTAGACGCTGCTATTTACAATGGTGAGTTTATAATAAAAATTGATCATTTGAGCTGCCGGGTTTGATTTCCCAGGAAATTTCAGTTTGACTCAACATAACTAAAAGTAACTTAAGTAAACAGAGATGGCGGTAGAGAGACGAAAGTTACGAATTGCAGCTTTAGTTGGTGTAGTGTAGCTGTTATGTACTTTTTTAGTGATTTTACCATATAGTGATTTTGGTTTACTTGTTTAGTGTAACATTACTTTCTTCAGAACTAATGACAGTGTGTCTGGTCTTAAAAACAGGCCGGTCGGGCAAACAGTGATGATATTCATGCAGATATCTTTCTCAGCAGATGTGTGTGTTGGTCTTTTCAGGGTTCTGCATGTTTGTTTTGAGTCTGGTGAAGAAACATTACCGGCTGCAGTTCTACATGGTGAGTGTGTGCTTTGAATACTCTCCAGTCTTCCTTTGCAGCATTTAAATTCACTGCACAGACACACTGTCAGGCCCACATATTAGCTCACTGTTTCTAGTGAGCTGCCTCTCTAGACTGCGGTTTATATGTGTATAAGGCGTCATTGGCAGGGACTTGACACAGAGTATGTTTCAAAAGATACAACTTCCAAAATCCTTTACAGATAAGACGATCTAATGACAGACAGCTGAGAGAAAAGTTAATTATAAACAAAGTCCCTTTGAGGAAGTCTCTGCAATCTCTATGAATATTTGGAACACCCCCGGTCAGCTATTTCAGTCCTAAAAGACCAAGTCCTGTCTACTTGAATGGGGGAAGACAGATATCTTTAAAATCGCTGGCTAGGGTCACAATTAAACAATATGTTTCAGAACAGCCATTAAACCTGATATCAGCTGTACCATTTGTTTCTTAAGCTCAAATTGGCCTAAAACACTTTCCCAGGTCACTCCAGCTATTGCTGGCAAGTCCCCTAAAAATTCAGTACAGAGTCACTCATTAGGGTGGTGGCGAGTTCAGCCATATTGAGAGCTGCAGTTTCTCCCATTCATAGTAGCAGAGCTGCGACACCTTGTTAATATCATCTTTGTCATTAATCTCTCTCTCCTTTCAGTTCGGTTGGACTCATGTGACTCTTCTGATCGTGGTGACTCAGTCCCATTTAATCATTCATAACCTGTTTGAGGGGATGATCTGGTGAGATGATGAAATGAAACAGTGTCAACATTTACACTGAAACCGTTCGATGTGATTGGATAAGATGATCTGTTGTGTGTGCAGGTTTATTGTGCCCATCTCCTGTGTCATCTGTAATGACATCATGGCTTACATGTTTGGCTTCTTTTTCGGCCGCACCCCTCTCATCAAGGTTTGTGTTATTAAAGTAAAAATATCTCAACAGAACTTCAGCCAAAATCTCATTCAAATTTCAGATCTTCCAAAATTCCAAATCGGAACAAAATTGCTACAAAATAATTTTAGGGAGCAAGAAGTAAAATCCCATAAACTGACTTAATTTGCAAGAAATTTGAATTTGGAATCTGGAAACCGCAGCTCTTTGGTCATGTGACTGTAATTAAAAAAAGACTCAGCAGCTGATTAAAATACAACCAGTTTTGTTTTTTGTTTTAAATGTCTATATAAAAAGTCAGTTAAATAAACAGTTGTGTAGTTTATTACTTTAATATATAATATACTGTATTTCATGTAATTTAACAATAAGAAACTCTCTTAAGAGCAATTTTTTTCTCACATTTATTGCTTGAAAAGAGTGTTTTTCATTAGAAGAAATGTCTTTTGCGCTTATATTTCATGCATTTTTGCAGGTCACACACACGGTTTTGTGTTTTTCACTACGGTTCTCTTAACTCATTTTTTGGCAGCTGTCTCCCAAAAAGACGTGGGAGGGTTTCATCGGTGGTTTCTTCTCCACTGTGGTGTTCGGGATCCTGGTAAGTCAGACCCTGTCGACACAAAACCAGCAACCTCAAAACAGCTAAACTCTCACCGTCGTTAAAAGCGTTCATGTAGATTTAAGCACTGTGATGCAGGAATAAAAATGATCGAGATGCACATTTACAGAAAATAAAACCATCTGTCTGTTAACTCAGAACTGCTTGTGCAGTCCATGACCTGCAGAGATCTTCAGATCTTCTGTCTCATCAGACTTTTCCTTCTTCTCTCCAGCTGTCGTATGTGATGTCAGGGTACAGTTATTTTGTGTGTCCTGTGGAGTTTAATAACGACTCGAACCGCTTCACGGTGGACTGTGAGCCGTCTGAGCTGTTCCAGCTTCAGGACTACAGCCTGCCGTCTGTGTTGCATTCTGTCACAGGATGGGTAATACACACACCCTAATTACACGCTTGCTGTGTCTCCTACTGTTATTTTTTCAGTCTTTGTCTGTTGCTCATACGCAGCCATCTGCTGGTGTTTTACCCGCTGTGGATCTGTCACAACTCTGCTGTACTCGTCTCAAAAACAAGACTTTGTGATTGTATTTATATTTTTACAGCCTTTTATATATCAGTATTTATGTTTGGGCTTTAAATATTGTCAAATCATCATTGTTTTAAATGTTGTTGGTTCTAAAACACAAGATCTTGCTGAGATTTTAGGTATCCCACATAAACTCCTGATGGCAAAATAAATTCCACATATGTGCGGGTTTTTTACGTTTTTGATTTTCTTATCAGTGTGTTCATGATGCGTCATTCAAATTGACCAATATCATCAGCTGACACCTTAAAATGTTAGTGACACAGGGGTCAAAGTTGAAATTATATTGATTTATTGATTGAATTATTGATTCAAAAGAGCAAGTCATATAACAAGCTTTATGAATATGGAATCTCTGCATGCCATTTACAGTCACAGTGTTATGGAGAGGTAAACATTTCTCTCTCGTTCCTCATAGACCACGGTGAAGCTTTACCCCTTCCAGATCCACAGCATCGCTCTCTCTGCCTTCGCCTCCATCATGGGGCCGTTTGGAGGCTTCTTTGCCAGCGGCTTCAAAAGGGCCTTCAAGATCAAGGTGGGTATAATTTGTTCGAGGTCATCAAAGCTCTTTATAGACCACATGCCCACATGAAGGACTGCAAGCACTGGTTTCATCATAAAAGTGTTTCCCGTTAACATCTAAAGGGAATGTTCTGGGTCCGGTACAAGTTTAAAGGAACAGGTTCACCCATTACAGGAAACTGAGAAAGGCTGTTAAAAATTGAAATCCACCATTTATTTTGGTGTCGATTTTAAATGTCAACAATGTTTCTCAGAAATCACTTGCTGTCCCTTTAAATTTTTGTCTGTTTCTTAAACAAAGCTTCCGTATGACTTCGGAACACCAGGAATATCGTGCAAATATAGTTTCCTGTGTTTCTGTGCCTGATCTGGTTATGATTTGTTTCCAACTCTGCAGGATTTTGCCGACACCATTCCAGGTCACGGAGGAATCATGGACCGCTTTGACTGTCAGTATCTCATGGCCACATTTGTGAACGTTTACATCGCCAGCTTTATCAGGTAAGACTTCAGTTCAATGATGTGGATTTTAATTGTGTTTTTAGTGGTGTTGTGATGCTAATTAAAAGATCATGAGTGTGTTTATACTAATATCATATGATTCTGTCTGAAACGCACATCCTCTCATACTCTGCACAGAGGTGCTTATGTGAGCAACCCAGGTTCGAATCCAGATTGTGCCGTTTCCCAATCCTTCATTTGTTTTTAGTCAAGTGGCAAAACCGCCAGAATAACGTGTATCAATGTTTACGTTTAAACACTGTGCTTTTATTTGTTTTCTTCCATGTAGAGGTCCAAACCCAAGTAAAGTCATCCAGCAGCTTCTGGCACTGAGACCAGATCAACAGCTTCACATTTTCAACTCACTGAAGGCCCATCTGACAGAGAAAGGCCTCCTTCCTGCCCTGGAGGAGGCAGCCTAGCCTGACGGGCTGATCCAGGGAAACTCCACCAGAGTGGGCAGATGAGAGAGGATAAAGAGGGTCCTTTATAAAAACAGATCCAGGCATGTATGGAAGTGTGAGATGAGGAACATGGGAAGGGAAGTAATGGAAAACTGAACTACAACCTTGGGTCATTCCATTTTCAGTGTGTGTGTGTGTGTGTGACAGATCCTTGTTTTGGCTTATTTTATTGAAATTTGTTGTGTTTTTTTATGTTATCTCTTACGCCACAAGAATATTATTATATACACAGAGATGACACCTCATCTGTGTTACAGTTCTGTGTGAATTGAGCTGAACATTATCAGTTGGACACAAATGTTCTGTGCCAATAGAGTGTCTGAATATTTTACAGTGTTTATTGTGTTTTATTTAGGTTTAATGCACTGCTCATCACACTGTCATTTCAACCTCAGACTAGATCTTGTTTTGTTTTTGCTGGTAAATGTTTCAGTAGGACATTATTGTGTTTCCTGCTGAGTGCTCAGAGATTTGGAGGGCAGGATGTTCCTTTTACGGGTTCGTGGTTGTTTTATTTGTAACATTATTCTTAATCACAGAGGAATTTGTTTAGTGACAGTTTACTGCTTCCTGAAGGCAGACGGGAAGCAGTTTCAATTTAAAGCAGTTTAAATCTGAAAATCATAAACATCAACGATTGCTTTGGTTATATTTTTAATTTCTATGACTGTATAGTTGCTCCTTTGTGCCTCTGTTACTGTAAGTTCATGTTATATTTCTGTTCTTGTCATCTAATTTGTTTTTGACATCACTCAGTGTAACGTCCTGCTCATTCCAAAAATAAGGACAGAAGTGAAGATGTTTTAGGCTGAAGAAAGGGAACTGTAATGGCTGTCATGGAGCAGGTTAAACTTTGCCTGTATGAGGTTTAATGGTTTAGTCCTCAGGTTAGCCTGTACGCTGTGTCTGTACCTTCACCAATAAACATCCAGGAGCATGTGTGTCAAGCAAATGTCCAAGCCCACAACTCAGCTAACAAAGACTGTTCTCAGAACATTGGCTAACATTCTCTGAAAGTTCTCCCAGAGTATCAAATCATTCTTTTGTAGTAACTTTAGTGGAACTTCATTTTTTTTATGTTCTAAATCAAAATGTTATTCTAAAGTTGTTAGTGGAATGTTTTAAAAACATTACAGAATTTAAAGAAGGAATAACGTTCCTAAAACTAAGCAATTGCGTTAATGCATCTTCCAATAAGAATTCACACTGTTTACTATTAGAAAATTATTTTTATTTTAATAGACAAGCCATACCTTAACCATGTGTCTTTTTATAGCTTTTTTAACATTTCAGAACACAAAACGATAACACACTAAGATTGAGATAAACGTGTTAAGTGGTGCAAAATTATTTCTTTGCTTGTTAATTCATTCTCTTGTTATTGTACTGTACTAGTTCAGTTCCATGTCCTGATTTTGGAAATGAATTACATTATATAGGTAAAGATTGTATAATACATACTGTATATGTTTGAAGTAGAGATTATTCTATTCTTATTACTGTGTTTGGCAGGCGTTTAAAATGATCCTCTAAGCCAGTCTGTGTGTGTTTGTAAAGGTATAAATGCCAGACAGAATTAATGGTGCAATTTAAAGGTTTGTTAGTCAACAGAGAAAGTCTATAACTGTCAGGAGAGGGGCTGTAAGGGGGTTACCGTGAATGGGGCATTTATGAGAAGCGTAATTTCTTAAATACTTCAATATGTGTTGCCATGCATTACCAGTAGAGGGAGCCTGAGCGCCATTTGTTTTAAACTTAAGTACTGTAATAAGACCCCTATAGTTTATATAGTAACGTGTGCTTTGCTTTGCTTTGCTTTGCTTTGTTTGTTTTGGTAACATTGCCGTAATGTTCTCATGTTTTCCCTCAAGTGATGCTCATGTAGTGGTTATAGCAGTGGTTGTCTCCAGCTCTTCAAATCTCAGATCATAACTGCCGTATGTTACTTTCTGTATCTCCTAATATTTACTCAGAACTGTTGAAGTTCAAATAGAAACGTGTTTCCCTCACAAAACCCCTTTTGTTCCCCCCACAAAAGTTATTTTAACTGTTGGTATTATGGTCTTTATTTCTGTTGTATGTTTGATAAGGCAGATAAATGTGCTTTCCCTGCCGCTTTGTGTACGGTGATCTGCTCATTTGTAAATGGTTAATAAAGAGGAAAACTTCATATGTACACGCACACTCGTTTTCTTCCTCCTGTTGTATGAACTTCCTTTTTATGTGATGTGCAGTTTTCGTTGTAACTTTGCTGTTACATTCACAGCAGGGTTTGTCCACGATCTTCTCCTGTTATCTCTCCAAGCAATGAAAACACCATGATCCTGCATCAGGAGAAGGACACACGGCGGTGGAGAAGTTGTCCACCTTGATTGTGGCTCATCTTCATGAAGTTCTCCTCTGTCGTTTTTGTGGCTGTCTTGAGGGTGGCACTCACTTCCTCAGCGTAAGAAGATTGTGGGTGCGCTGGGTGACGGCGAGAATGCGATGGTCTGAGGAACATGCTGGATTGAAAGCTTTCTAAATATCTGTTGGTTTGGTGTTACGAGCTCTGAGCTGCTGGCTCGTGGAGGGGCAAGACACAACGTGTTTGGAAGTGTCAAAAAAAGAAGATTCAGATCAACAGAGGAAGGAGGAAGTAGAAAACAGTTGAGCTTAAAGTCAAGAATGTACTGTTAAGAATACACAGGCTGTTTTGTGTGTGTGTGTGTGTGTGTGTGCATGTGAAAGAGAATGCGTGTGTTTGTGTGTGTGTAATTTCTCCAATTTTTGAAGAAATGTCTCTAAGACTACCTCGCAACTGGGACTTTAGCACTTTCAGAGCTGAAACTGCCAAGATAGGTGAGTACCTGTGTGTGTGTGTTAGTGTGTTTGTGTGTGACCCCAGGTCACATTGTCCTCTGTGTTATAGGAATTTGTCATTCCCAGGTGGATGGACTTCTGTGTGTGTAATTATATTTGTCTATTAACACAACAGGCCCAGTGTCAGGACCTGAGGTTAGATCCATACTGACTCGTGTATGTGTGTGTGACCTTAGGGTGGTTTTATGTTAAAAGACATTATATTGATGTTACAGACTAATAATGTTACAGACTGGCTGGTATCAGTTTTTAGTGTAATGTAAAGATTTGATTTATGGTTTCTGTACATTATAGGCCTTTGTGACATAGTGATGCTAGAGATTTTACCCTGAGGCTTGAATTCATTGAAGCATTACTTGAAACCTCTAATTTACATGTTAACAATTTAACAATTTAATTTCCTTGTAATTGTTATGAATTCCTGACACGTGTCCTTTGGTGTGTTAGTTAAGTTATTAAGAAAGTAATTAATGTGATCGTTCAGGGTGTTAAAACACCTGCCAGAAGTTTTAAAGAAAAGTGTTTTCAGCACTTGAACAGCGAGAGTTTAATGGTGATTAAAGTAATGGTGATTAATGGTGATTAATGGTGATGTGCGGAGTCTGCATGTCTGCTGGAGTTGAAGAGAGTTTTGATTTCCTCTGTGTGTAACTAACCGCAGCTCTCAGAAACACATTCATTCTCTGCTCAGAGCTTAAAAATGACACGTTGCTTCTGTTGAGCAGTCAGTTCAGATGCTAGAGACGTCTTTAGTTCATTTCAGCAGTAAGTAAAAACTGAAGTGGACCGTCACACAAGCGTATATAAAGGAATGGAGTGTTTTTGTGTACAGGTGTGAGTGTTTTCTATAGTGTGAAAACTGTATAGATATCACAGTTATATATGTATACATATATATGTATACGGACAATGTGCATTTTGTAATTGTATATGGTGAAATAATTGTATATTTGTGTATATGTAGACACACACACACATTATAAGGAAGGAGCTTTGCATAATATACTGTAGTATTCAGCTGGTTGTGAATGATCACGTTCTACACTAATGTCAAACACTTAAGCCTGATGCTAAACTGACTAGGCTTGACGTAAATGCTTCTTGCATCTCTGCTGTGATCTTGCTGATAATTCAAGGGGATTTCGAACCTTCTGCCTTCCCTTCATCACCATAAAAGCTCCCCTGATACCAGCATGTGCCGTACAAATGGGTGAGGTTTCACAGTGTGTGTGAGCCTGTGGTCCAGGAGAAGAGGGCTGTGCTCTCCATCAGGGAAGATGTTCTCAAAATAGACCAAAGAGGCTGATGTGAGGTGGGGATCTTTCAAAAACGCTACTTCCTGTGGCTGATGAGGCAGTAACTTCCTGTTTATCTAACCCGGAAACTTCCCTCTCTTCTGCCCTTTCCTCTCAGCTCAATGACTTATAGTGAATTAAAGGACAAAAGCCTCAAGCTGTTGATTCTCTGTGACACCATCTCTTATCAGTGACCTTTAATGGCTGCTTGTTTATTGCATACCCATCTAACATCTGTCCGCAGAACATTAGCTAACGTTCTTTAAAAGTTCTCTTACAACAGTAGTGGAACTTTTTAACAGTGTATATCAAATGTTAATTTTAAGTTGTAAGTGTGTTTTAAAAACATTATGAAAAAATGTTTGAATAATGTTCTCATAACCAGACAATATTGTTAAAACAGTGTCTAAAAAGTGGACGTTTTGAACAATCCTAGCAAATGGCATCAACAGCATTTTTAACGCTTTTGTTACTTAATGGTTAGAAAAACCATTTTGTTATTACGATCTTATGTATTTGAATTAAACTTGCATTCTGACTAGCCATTAGAAGTATAGATAGATAAAGTGCATGTAAAGGTCAAGTATTTATTTCTTGTTTTGCTGCTACACCGAACATCTCCATTTTTTCCCTTCCTGTTCTCATGATCACATGATTCTATATTCCAGCTTCACTTCAGCTCTGCTCTTTCTCGCAGGAAACAAAATCACAAATGAGATCTCTTTAATATCTCAGTGCTTTCTCATAGACACCAGTGAGAACAAATAGAGACCTTTGTATGCGTCCTCTTTATTCCTGCTCAACATTAAATATTTATATGAATGTCTTCTAGTCCAGCCAATAGTTTTAGGCTGTAAGAACATTTTCCCAACTTTTCTATTAAGTAACATAAAATTGTTATTTTGAATGTTCCAAGAATGTCCAAATGTTGTTTTAACATTATTGCTTGGTTACAAGAATGTTATTCAGTTTCTTATAATTCTGTAATTTTTTTAAAACGTTCCACTAATAACTTAAGAATAACTTTTTTAATAGATATGATATGTAATGTTAAAAAATAACTTTTAGAGAACAAACAGTCAAACAGTCAAAGTGCTAAAATAATCTTTTGACCTCATGAATAACTCTTAACACAGCAGTACTTGAGCCATTTCTGCTCAAGTGCAAAATATTGTTTAGTTTCAGTTTGACTTCTCTAAAGTCAAAGCAGGCCCAGCTAACAGAAAGTGTTCCCAGAATGTTTATCATCCTCTAAAAGTTCTCTCAAAGTTATTAGAAGTGTTCTTGCAGTAAGTAGAAATTATTTATCATTTAAAAAATGTTTGAATAATATTTTTATAGCCAGGCCATAACTTTAGTACAATGTCTAAAAAACTAGATTTTGTTTTGAAAGTTCCTAGAACATTTTTGTTACCTGATGAAAACATTATGGAAATGTTCTTACAACCTAAAATTGCTAGCTTGCAGATGCACACAAGCAGTCAGATAAGTCTTTGTAATGCAGGAAGCTGCTGGGGTCAGGCTGTTACCACTCAGGTCACCACACAACATGTGACATTTTCATGTTACAAAAATACACTCACAAAAATTCTTCGAGAAATGTTCAGAAAGCACAATGATCGCTATCGCTGACTCTTGCGTCCGCTTCTGTCTCAGTTTGTGCCCGCTTGTCGTTTGTTCCCTCAGCTCGATCCAAGAGTGTTATACCGGGTGAAGGAAGCCCTAAATCCACTCACACTGGCTTGAGGAGATCGATGGAGAAACCTCTGAAGACAGGCTGGCTGAAGAAGCAGAGATCTTTCGTGAAGAACTGGCAGCTGCGTTTCTTTGTGTTGAGAGGAAATGTCCTCACATACCATAAAGATGACAAAGAGAGTGCAGTCCAGGTAGGGGACAAAGCAAGTGTACTATAAGAAAAAGGCACTTATGCATATTGTTTATTCATTTTGCTTTATCTGTTTATGTTCCTCTTGCATTTATTTTTGCGGCTGTATGTGGGATTTTGTGGCCCAAAAGTGACCACTAGCACAAGCGTTTCAGTTTTGCATTTTCCTAATCAGATAATAACATACAGCAGATAAAAAAGTTAAAAATATAACATAAATGTCATTGTTTCTTAGTATTTGATCTGTTCCTCTTGGCTTGACCTCATTTTACCTCAAGTGAGAGAAGTTCCTTTAACATAGGTGGTTGACCCTGGAGCATAATTTCTGTAAAAAAAACCTGTTCCTACCTCAAGCCCTAACCATAACTCATCCCTAAATGATAGGTGACTGAATGCTGTAGAAGCACCAAACCCGGGTTATAAGCCAAAACTTCATAGTAACTGAAATTGTTTCCCTTAAATCGAATAGGTTTATTGGAACATTCCAGAGTCCATGATGATGTTGAGGAACATCTCTCACTTGGCCTGAAGTTCACACAGTTCTGTACAAATCAAAACAAAACTGATGATTTATGTTAACCCAGCATCATCTGAGATCATTCCAGGAAGCATCCTCAATGAAATACGAGCATTTTTGCAACAGAACTTGACACAATCACTGTCAACATGCTTCGTATTTGATTAGTGTCTTAAAATAGTGCAGAATTTGAAAAATGTCTGCTTGTTTTCCATAATCTGTTTATTTACAAAGTCATAGATTTGTTTCTCGGATTTTCTTTTCATGGTCAGATTTTTGGACCGTAACTAATATTGACATTAAAAACAATGACATACTGACACAGATGTGTATCGTAACATGGCCATGTTGTAGTTGATCAGACTGTAATATAACTTTCCCACTTGTGTCATTCTGACCTCAGGGAACCATTCCTTTGTTCTCATGCCAAGTAAACGAGCTGCCGTCGAATGCAGATGACAAATTCTTGTTTGAGATCGTCCCAGGTGAGTCTTTACTTTCACTTCATGTTGAACGTTTCTGTGGTCTAACATCTAAACTAGTTACCCAGGCGTATTTTAATCTTAACATTTTAAACAGTGTTAAAATACACATGCTGCCATTGGAATCGAACCGACAACTTTCTGGTTACCAACCAACTTAACTGCCTCATATATTGGAGGTC
>JAZGTK010011208.1:2871-15793 GCA_036877625.1 Ambastaia sidthimunki | reverse complement strand
CAACAGAGAAGATCTTTGAGGAAAAGAAGGAGTTATATGATGTCTACATTGACAACCAGAATGTGAAGACACACAGAGAGAGTCTCCAGCCTCTGCTCAGACTCAACAGTGCAGACAGAGAAAAGTACCGCAAGCTCTGTGAACAGAGGTACAGCCTTCATCAGATAACGTCAGATAACGTCAGATAACGTCAGATAACGTCAGATAACGTCAGATAACATCATCAGATAACATCATCAGATAACATCATCAGATAACGTCAGATAACGTCAGATATCGTCAGATAACATCATCAGATAACATCATCAGATAACATCATCAGATAACATCAGATATCATCAGATAACATCAGATAACATCATTCTGAAATTAAACATTATATAATACAGATTTGCCAACCATGAGAGAGTATGTGACTTATTTTTAGCTTATTTTATTGACTGTGTACCTGTGCAAAGGGGGTTAATTATTAATTTTGTATTTCTCTTAATAGGAATGTATACAACAGGCAAACTTAAAGGAAGACCATTTGTTTTATTTAGCATTTATTTAAAGGTTAATGCTTTAATGTTTAGATTACAACATGCTGACTTAATGGAACAACATTTATATGTATTTCGTTACATTTACCTAAAAGTTATCTAACAATGCTTTTATGTAATGTTATTAGTTTTTAGTTTAGTTTTTTTAACTAAGTACTGGGTTTTTTTTTTATTTTATGCAATTGTTGTGTAAAATTTCATTTCTGGTCATAAATGTTTGGAGGTCAGATCTCGGTAACTTCTGTGACAGTCACATGATCTTTCTTGATGGCCTGGTTAGATGATGCTGGTGTTTGTATCCTCACAGGCAGTTGCTGCTGTACTCTCAGGAGGTGGATGGAGACTGCACATCTAATGAGGAGGACCTCTTCATTCTGTGAGTGCTAGAATTACACACATCAGCCATTCTTAAATATTTAGACCAGTAAGCATCATCAAATCTGTCCCTCTCCACGTGACCCAGGTTCTTCATGGAGCAGAATAACAGAATCTTCCAGACCCTGTCGGAGGTGGCGGGGAGTGCCGATTCTACTCTGACTGCTGAACATGTGAGAGCCATGGGGCTGGACCCTCAGGGCGACCGCGGCTTTCTCGTCGACCTGCTGGAAGTCTACGGCATCGATGTCATGCTGGTTATCGACAACCCCTGCTGCCCGTAAGACCCTGTCTCTGTCTGTTTGGAGCCCGTTTTCTGTTCAGGGCTGCCTAACACACTGCCTGATTGCCTGCTTTATTTTCTCTTTCTCTGGCTTGGCTCAGGAGCCATTCCTGACCCCTCTGGATGAAGCTGACACTGCCAACACCAACAACCCATCTGCGGGCTTTTTGCGCAGCCAACCAATTCAATGACGTCTTTCTGCTTGTCTGTCTGTCTGTCTGTCTGTGTGATTAGCTTCTTCTCAGCCATCCTGGAGTTCTTCTTAACTTTGCCTAAAGCTTGTATCCAAAACGTGATGAAACTAATCTCTGTGCCTCTTTCTACTGCTTCAGTGTGTGGTCTTCAGTTTCTTTGCTTCAGTAACTTTGTTTTTCTAGCCAGTGCTGTCATGGGAAACTGACGTGGTGTCCCTAGTGGAGATAAATCTGCTGCCAACGGATGCCAGGAACGAATAAATCTTCAGTCCCTCAAATGAGCAGCTCTCAAACCTGGACTGACCCGTTTCTCTTTGCTGGTAACAACAGTTTGAAAAGTCTCCCTTGAATGTCTGTCTTTCGAACAGTTTTACGGTTGTTGTGTCTTACACACTGCTGTGCTGGGGAGGAATCTGTGCCACATTTTCTAAACATACACGTTAAGTGATTTTGTTTTGAAAAAAACAAATCATGCGTTAGACTGTTTTTCTCTTTTCCTCCTACAATGAGGTTTATTTTTGATGTATCATATGGACCAAGACACAATCCGTTTCATTAAAAGCTGTATTTTTGCACAGCTTGTCTGTGGTATGTTGACTTCAATGAATGGGAACTAATCAGCATTGTAGAAAGTTCTCCGTCCATTTCATTTCAGTGTTAGTTGACGGCTGTGAATGAACTCTTATTTGTTTGACTAACACTATCAGTAAAACACATTTTAATGTTGTCTGCCGCCATCATTATCTTTCAAAAATCAGTTACTACATCCACTGAATTTCCTTTATAAAAACATTCACAATATAAAAATATTCACTGCTGGATAAACCTTTAATCACTGTCACTCTTGGTACTGAATGTTAATGATACATTTTTAATGCACATGCGATGCAAACAGACACAGAAATGTGATTTTCAGATTTGTGGGTCATTTCATTTGATCTAAAGTATCGAATGTGATTCTATTTCTGTCTATTGTTAAAGACTGAAATTGATTATGTAACTGTTTAAATACTTAGGTTTCTATTTAAATGTATTGGGGTTCATCAGTGGGCTGTTTGATTGTGTGTTTGTGTGTGTGTGTATGTTGTGTTTCTGGAGCTGTTGCATGGCTCCAACCTGTGAAGACCTAAACTGGATGCTTAACACTGTTAAAATGATGCTTAACACTGTATCAATATAGGTAAAATATATATTTAAAAAAGTATTTACCCTTTCTGCTTAGATTCCCATTGAAATCTACTGACAAAATCACCCATTGTGAGAGATTATGACTCAAATATGTTTTAAGGTTGAGTGCAGGCACTCAGGTCTGGCACAGTTTAATGAAGATTAGAGCTCAAGCAATATTACATTGTTAACAATAAATAATACTGTAGTGCTTAAAGCCCAGTTGATTTCACATATATGATTTAATGTGACTTTTTGTATATTTCGTATCAGAGATTTTAAGAGAAAAATTTCCTCTGTATTACAAATCTTACAATCCTCTTGTAGGATAAAAGCTGGTTGTTTATTTTCCTCCTGTTGTAAAAGAATGGAGAATGTATAATTAATAACAGCCGTGTAACAATATTATACAGGTTGAATTGTCTCGCGTTGTGTATGTGTAAATTCATTTGTTTTGTGGGTTATCTAAGTGTCACACCCAGTCTTTATCACAATAACAGGCTAAATGAATGTTTAGTTTTACTCAACTAGTATTACAGACTACTAGTATAATGCCTCACACTACCTAAAATGAACACAAACTAACAGCATGTGACTTGTTTTTTTGTTAAGCCAGTGATTCTTATTCACTGCCATTTTTAAATAAACTTCCTTCTTTTCTATCACATATTGTGTTTGTGTAATGTTGTTCCTTCAGCTCAGGTGTTGAGCATTGTGTTAGCAGTGCAAAGGTTGTGGGTTCGAATCCCAGAGAACACAAGTACTGATAAAATGTATAAGCTGAACGTATTGTAAGTTGCTTTTGATAAAATGTGTAGATATAATGTGTAACAAAAAATAAAAGCAAAACATGGAAATGTACCTTATAAACAAAGACATGAGAATAAGCGAAAGATAATGACATTTATTTTTGGTCTTTATCTGGTCAGAAAATTACAATTAATTATTTTCAGTGTTCCTAAGCAGGTTCTAGTGTTGTCTTAGAACTTTCACGATAACAATGCTATTTACAAATTAGAACCTTTATATTCACTTAATGTAAACCAGTCTTTACTTTTATGTCTGTTTTAAGTTAGAGAGGGTACAGTGTGATTTTATTTGCTTAGTTTACAAACCATTTAAATGTGCTGCTTATTAGCAAGTATGTTGCCATATTTTGTTATCACTGCATATATTTAAGTAACTTTAACACATTAAAAAACTTTCATTAAGTTAAAAAGAACATAGTTAACCCCTTATAACACCTCTAACAAGTTCATTTGACATCACTGTGTGATCCAGTTTCTCTGAAGTAGAATTAAAAACAGGACTGGAAGTCTTAAAGGATAAACAGTCTTTATACATTTACATAACCAACATCACAGTGCCGTCCTCAGTGAATCTGTGCAAGCTGCTCTTTGCGTTCTGCACTGCAAAAGAATCTCAGTTTCCGTGGCAACAGTCTCACTTCCACAGACATGGCCTCATATTCTTCATTGTCGATGTCATAAAAACTAGCGCCCTCCTGTGGGCAGGAGAAGAGTGACAATAGATGAAACCAATACAGTTCAGACCTCAGAAAAGCTACAGTAGTAACATATAGAAGTTACCATCTATAGCCTAACAGAAGCAAGAATTAATTTAAACTACTGACCTTGGGTATATTGAGAAAAGTAGCACTGGCTTCTAGCTGCAAAGCTTTTTCTATAGGCTGTAGTGGGTCCACAGCTTTCTTGGTTCTGCACAACATAAATCACACATCACAAATCTATTCCCTAAATCAGGCAGAAATTCATTTTATTACAAATGCATTTTGTAACTTTAAAATTACAACTTACTTAGAGTTTATTATAATACTTTATCTTGTATACAAAACAAAAGATAAAGCAACAATTTTTCATGTTTGTTACAGTGAACAATGTTCCTTTCACGAGCACACGAGTCTTTTAAATTACACTCACCCCTCTGTGATGAACTGACCAACTGTGAGGCTGTCTGGCTCCAGAGTTATCAGCATGGAATCATCCACACGCTGAAGACAGCAAGCAACATTTCAGAAACATTTACAAAACGTTCTCTTAATGAACCACCACTGTGTTTCACATGACTCACGGTTTTAACAGGGTTCTTGTTGTGTGTGCTAACAGACAGCTCCACCGTGGAAACCTCTTTGTTTTCCCATCGCTCAGGCTCTGGCTCTTTTGGTGGCTCTATATAGTATGTATGTATATATAGTATAAGTATATATAGTATCTTTCTCTGGTTTATTGCTTAGCAGTAAATCATAACAAAGCTCTGAGACATGATCAGAGTAACAGTACTCAAATTCTATGTTCTGTGTAAAGACATATAATGCAGAAATAACATCCTGAGACCTTCTACAGGAGGGTTCCAGTAGTTCTGGAGTCTGCGGTGTATGCGGTAAAGCAGGTTGGGTCGGGGTGGTTTCTCAGTAGGCAGGTCAGGTGGTCGTGGTACAGGGCCCAGATAAGACAAGGAGGCCTGGTGGGTCTGTGGCCACTCCTGTGGGGGAGGAGATGTCTTGATTAATCCAATAAAGCCTATTAGTGTGTTTTTCCTAATTTAATAATGATTAAGAAAGTACTTTCAGTTATTAAGTGCACACTTACCCTAAGTGTACTAAACCAGTGTGCTGCCCTTGTTTTCAAAGGTCCAAGATACCAATATCTTGACAACAGTGAGGAAATAACATTTTTGATGAGGAGAAAAAAATACATTCAAATATAAATATACATTTAAGTTTATGCTGTGAAAAAATATGGCAGCATACTTGCTAATGTTAGACGCGACATCTCTAAACGCACCCCAACGTAATCCTGACAGGGCAAACACTGGCTGTTCCTTCTCACTCTGAGAACAGAATTACACAAACAACACTGTGTGATAAACCAACACAAAATAATCTTCAAAAACGCCTTTCAAACTCACTTTTATCTGCAGAACATCCAGAGGGACGGTTTCTCCTTTCAGAATTGACAGAGTTGCTGAGGTTATGTGCCTGGAAACCCGGGAGAACAGCCAATTACAACCAACAATTCCTTATTTTGGAGATTCATCTATAGGGTTTTTCCATGAGTACTTACTGTACTTTGTTGTCAGAAACCAAATACAGACTCTGACTCAGATAGTTTTTGGAGCCCAGAGGAATGTAGCCGATTGGTATTTTACTGAAGGTCTCCTGTGATTAATGTGTGACAAATTCAGAAATCAATGGAATCTATGTGTAACATAACGTAAAGACTGGGAACACATGTATTATAAGAACATACCTCATCAGCTCTGCGCAGCAGGCCAGTTATCACCTATGTGAAATACAATGTAAAAACATTTAAAAGAGACTCACAGCTGTCACAAAAAAAACTCTTCACTTGATTGTGTACCTCTTGTAATGTTCCGTCACCACCAGCAATAATCAGCATATCTGTTTGCTCCATCAACTCCATTAACTTTTTTGCCTGCCCTTCATAATCTGTCTGCAGATTAATTAAACAAACAAGAAAATATTACACAATTAATAACACAAATAACATAAATAAAAACAAATATGTATGGAAAACGTAAAGCGTAAATCAAAAAGTATGATACCTTCACAATTTTAACCTCCACACCAGCCAAATGTAAAATGGGAGCTGCGTTCTTCTCAAACAGATTGTTTGCTTTCCTGCAGAAAACAGTATAAATGTTTGTTTTGACATAATGGTACAAACTAACTCATAAATCTAATGATCAGCTCAAAGTAAACTCAAGCAAGACTTTAATAGATTTTATTACCCATTGCAGGCGGCAGGATTCAGAATGACTGTGGCTTTCTTCAGAGTCTCCTGAGGTCCAATTAATTGTTGACCAAACTCCTGTGAAACCACCAGATACAAGAATCACAGTTCACATATGACACACATGTCATACATGATAAGACAGTGATTTTCAAATATTAAATACCTTACCCTGGCCTCTAAACACGCCTCCCGTCGCAGCACACTGTCACTGTGGGAAAAATCAATAACGAATCACTACATCATATTAAATGATTTTGAGGCAAAAGAATATTTATCACTCTTTCATATTTATCACTATTTATCAATATTTTACACTCCCTGTAAAAGTGACAAGACATTTAGAGTTGATAATAATAATACAAACCAGTGCTTTCCATACAACCAGTGTCCCCCATAGGACAGCACACACACAGCAAATGTGGATTTCTTCCAGTGATTCCTTAAAGTCCGAAACACTTTCACAACACGAGCCATTTTTGTATAAAATCTGCTTTCTAGAAACCCAGCTGTGTGTACGAAACAAGTCCAACTATGAGCCGAATCTCATTCAAAGCTGCATGTAGGTTTTTACCGTTGACTTTCCATTGCTCTTCCAAAGCATGACCGGTGCAACAAGAAATTCTGTCCCCCTAAGACAACCAGCAGTGAGACCGTTCCGCATGTTTTAAAAACTGCTGTCCCAATAAAAAAACTATTAAAGTTAAATAATATAATGTATATATTTGTGAATTAATTTATAGTTTAATATATATTTAAGTTAATGCTGTCAGAATCTACTGTACACAGGGGGACTGAATTTGGAGACGGACCTGTTCCGATGCGTGAGCTGCAGTGTATAAACAAGTCAACGCTGACATGACAGCGTCACATGCACTTGTGTGGGAAATATTGTATTAAATGACGCAGTTCTGAATATTTAATAGATAAATTGTAAATAATCAGAGGAAGGACACCAATAGTACCTTTGCTTAGTAAACTAAACGTCTCGAGTTACCAGCAGAGACTGAATTTATTACTGAAATCAGTCTTGCGCTTCTGTGACGGACGATTATGGAGGTTGAAGATTTTGTTTCTAAGACGCTTGAGCTCCTGCAAGAGGAGAGAGAAGCCGAGTTAGAGGAAACACGGTAAAAGCAGATTTAAAAAGAGTCATTTGTTCCTATAATGCATTTCACTGTGAAGAACTTAGTCTTGTCTTTTCAGGACATGGCAAGAAAGTTTGTCTCTCAAGAGCCTACAGCAAAAAGGAGTTTGTCTGATGAAACTTCAGGTGGGAAGCCAGCACACCGGCATGTATGGGAGACTTTTAGTAGTTTTCGAACCTAGGAAAAGTATTGGACCCTCAGTTCTTCCCAGCAACACATTTGGACCTGGTAAGACACTGTTTGTTTAAGTAACTACCCATTGAAGTGCTTGTAGGTTTATACATTTAGGAACAGCCTAACAGTGGTTATACTACAGTAGTCAAGTGTCATTTTGGCCCAATAGCAGTTGAGTCACACCAGACTCAAAATTCTTTGCTCTTTTTGTCCTAGGTGATATTGTTGGTTTGTGTCAGTCAGAAGGGCAGAGTCAGCTGTCTCAGTTGGGTTCAGGTGTGGTCACACACGTTAGCCAGACGTCCCTGACAGTGGCTTTTGATGACTCACAGGATAGTATTAACCTGGACAGAGATGGACTCTACAATCTGATGAAGTTGGCAAATGATGTGACTTACAAGCGACTCACAAAGTATGTGCTGACATCAGTTCTTATTAAGTGTTAGTGATTTATTTATCAAACAAAATCAAGTGTCAATGGGCTGGTTTGAAATCAGCTGTGTTAATATGTCATGACAAAAACATAAAAAATGTTATTTTAAAAGTACTAGGAATGTTCAAAATGTCCAGATTTTAGACACTGTATTAACATTATTGCTTGGTTATAAGCATGTTATTCAAATTCTGTAACATTTTTAAAATGTTCTACTAACTACTTAAGAACAACATTTTTGATATATAATGTTAAAAGGATGTTCTACTAACGTTACTGCAAGAACTGTTTGAGAACTTTTTGAGAATGTTAGCCAATGTCCTAAGAACGTTGCCTGTTAGCTGGGGAGTTGACTGTGATGTTGGTTTTGGTGTGTTATTTCCCTGCAGTGCCTTAAAGTCTTTAAATGGATACAGCAATGGTCCAGCATCTACCCTCATCAGTGTCCTGTTTGGTTACTCACAACCAGGAACAATATCACATCAGCGTAAGCAAATACACAGAGCAACACATGTTCATTTCTGTGTGTAGGTGAGTCACAGCACATTTGTTTCAGCACCTGTTATTTATCAATCGCAGGTGAGTTGGAATTTAGCAACACTGGGTTAGATCACTCTCAGAAAGAGGCTGTGACCTTTGCAATAACTCAGAAAGATGTTGCAATCATACATGGACCACCAGGGACTGGCAAAACCACAACAGTGGTTGAAGTAATCCTGCAGGCAGTGAAACAAGAACAAAAAGTATGAACATAATAATCAAGATATCTGCATATGAATTTATATCATAAGATGCTGATAATGAATAAGTGATGCTTACATGTGCTAAACATCTAGTTAAATCTTAACAGGTTCTTTGTTGTGCTCCTTCCAATGTGGCTGTTGATAACTTGGTGGAGCGACTGGCCAAGAGCAAAGTCAAGGTCTTAAGATTAGGTCATCCAGCTCGCCTGCTTGAGTCAATTCAGAAACACTCACTGGATGCTGTGCTTGCTCACAGTGACAACACCAACATCATCTCTGATATTCGCAAGGACATGGACAAAGCTTTTGTAAGACTTTACTTTCATTTAAATGGCCTTTAACTGATGTTCAATGGCCACAAAAAGTGTTTGGACACTTTATAAGCCACAGTCATGGTATTGCATTAGATAAATGTTAAATAAAGTGCCATGTTTTTTAAAAAAGGGCCAAGCACATTTTTAAAGAATACCTTTTACTAAATTGAGATAAAGTAGGAAAACATAGACAGAATGTGTTTGGACACTTATGTTTAGCTACGAAAAGTGCGAGATATGCTTTGCGAAAATTTCTCATTTGTTTTTTTCATTCATTTGTTGGCAGTTATGTTCATACATTTAAATGTATGGCATATCTTTCTAAATACTTTTTGTAACAACAATACTTGTCAAATTGATTTTGGTGTACTTGTAATAGTTAATTTCTGAAGTCGCAGTTTTCTTAAGCTACACGTAAGTAGCAAGTGTACACTACATATGTTAATAATACAGTCATGTTTGAAAAAAATGAATGTGTTGACAGAATGAAATGAAGAAGGCTCGAGACAAAGGCCAGCGGAGCAACATAAGACGAGAGATCGGGGAACTGCGACGAGAGCTGAGATCCAGAGAGGCAACGGCCATCACCCAGATCCTAAAAAGAGCAGATGTTATTTTAGCTACTAACACCGGTAAGGAAACACCTCATTAACCATCCACATTTATTTACATCTATTCATTTGGCAGACGCTTTCATCCAAAGCGACTTACAGTGAATTCAAGGTATACATTTTGATCAGTACTTGTGTTCCCTGGGATCGAACCCACAACCTTTGCGCTGCTAACGCAATGCTCCACCAGTTGAGCTACAGGAACCATCCAGCATTATTCTGGGAGAGTGTATTTGTTTACCTATGATTTTAAAGGTAAATATGTGTGACTTGTTTTTTCTGCAGGATCTTCTGATGATGGGCCTCTGAAACATCTTCCTAATGATCATTTTGACATGGTGGTGATAGATGAATGTGCTCAGGCTCTGGAGAGCAGCTGCTGGATCACTCTGTTAAAAGCACGCAAGTGTATTCTGGCCGGGGATTACAAACAGCTGCCACCCACCATCAAATCACAGAGGTATGAAAGACAAGGGAAAGTTATCTTACGATTGTGAATTATTTCATTTATGCTGTTCCTCATAAGCTCTGGCTTTGTATTATATAACATTTTTCTCTTTAAAATAGTAAAACTGCAAACTTATTTGTTTGTTGGTTAAAAATAAATGAAAATCAGTTATTGGGCAAGTACATGACAGATCAGTGTTTAAAACAGTCTCCTTTTCCCGATTTACAATGGTAAGCTTATAATGATTTAGATTTCTGCATCACCAAACTGAATTGTAAAAATAATGATTGTTAAACAGGTTCCCTTAACACTGCCATCTGCCATTGGTCAAACAACTAGTTAGCCCAGCCCCAGTTTCTTATAGTTGTCTCTTATAGTTGTAATTTTAACAAAGTACATTTATTGATTATATTTTTATTTATTTTTATTTTTTTTTGATAATATTTTATTTTTTTCCTGTGAGTTGAAAACAAATTCCCATAATAACCAAGTGTTATTTTCTTTTACAGTGCTGCATCTAAAGGCTTGTCTGTGAGTTTAATGGAGAGGCTGATTAAGAAATACGGAGAGTCTGTGGTTCGAATGCTGACCACTCAGTATCGTATGAACAGCGCCATCATGCAGTGGGCTTCAGAGCAGATGTATCAGGGCAAACTTATCGCACACCCTTCAGTGCAAAAACACTTGCTCAGGTATGAAACACAAGCTGTATGGCCATGAACACCTTATATATCATTTTGCATATATGGTCCAGTCCATGCACTATATATAAACACTATATATTGTAACTGAATGCATTCTAAACAGAGACCTGCCTGGTGTTGCTGATGTTGAGGAAACCAGAACTCCTCTTCTGCTCATTGACACAGCAGGCTGTGGCCTTAATGAGATGGAGGACACAGATGAGCAGTCCAAAGGCAATCAAGGTTGGTATTCCAAACACAACCCAAATGATATGTGTTTGATATCATATACTGTACTGCTTGATTAAGCTATTAAGCTTTGTCTTCATTATATAATCATGTACTCTATAACTCCACAGGAGAAGTAGATATTGTGGCTCTTCATATAAAAGCTCTTACTGAGGCTGGAGTTAAAGTCAAAGACATTGCGATTATTGCACCTTATAATCTCCAGGTGAGAAGTTTTCAAAGCATTTACTGACGTGCAAACAATCTTTTCTAATGTAACACAGTATTTTTCATTTTCAATAATTTTGTCAGCACTTAAGTACACTTTAAATTTACAATATAACTTAAATATGGGAAGCTCTTAGAATTTGGAATATCTCTCTTTTGCTGTGGTGACAGCATGCCATCTATTTTCAGTTATTTAAAGGGTTTGTTGGTTTTAGGTGGATCTTTTGAGAGACAAACTGTCTCATAAACATGCTGAGCTGGAGATCAAGTCTGTTGATGGCTTCCAGGGCAGAGAAAAAGAGGCAGTGGTGTTGTCATTGGTCAGATCCAACCGAAAGGGTACGAGAGCATTTGTACGCTAAGTAAATGACTATTTGTCCTTATACCTGAAAGGTGTTGTTGAAGGGAATGCTTGTGAAATTAATTTTGTTGCAGGTGAAGTTGGATTTCTTGCTGAAGATAGAAGAATCAATGTGGCCGTGACTCGTGCCAGGCGTCAGCTCACGGTAGTGTGTGATTCTCAAACTGTTCGAAGCCATGACTTCCTCAAATCCTTAGTGGACTATATGTCTGAACATGGGGAAGTTCGGACCGCCTTTGAGTACCTAGAAGACTGTGTGCCACAGAATTACTCCCGGGACTGTAAAGACACCAAAGATGTTTCCTCTAAAAAACAGAAGAATCAAGGCAAGAAAGCAGAGCAAGAACCTAAGAAAACTGCAAACAACAAAGGCAAAGCAGAGACCAGCGTGCAGTCGGGTCAACAAAACCAAACCAAAACCACCAGTTCACACCATCCTAAACCCAAAGATCCAGAACAGACCCAAAATAAGAGGCAGGAGATAAAGGAGCAGTTACTGAACTTCCTAAAGGACCAAAACAAGAAAGAACTTCAATTCCCTTCCTCGCTTAATTCCCACGAGCGCCTGCTGGTCCACGAGCTCTCTGAAGAAATGGGATTGAAGCATGAAAGTCAGGGAGAAGGAAAGAACCGTCACATCACCGTCTCCCGGCCGCCGTCAGGACCACAAATCCCAGAGAAGGAACCGGAGCCCCAGACAGCAGATGCGACTGCAGGTGCTGCGGTGGAGCTGCGAGAAGAGAAACCACAGAAGGAAACCTCGCAGTCAGCGGTTGATCTGAAAACCCTGCATCTGGAGCGCATGCGCAGAGAGATGGAGAAACGAGAGCAGAAGAAACAGCAGAACTTAGGATCAAAGCCAGATCTGCAGGGCAGTAAAGGCCAGTCTGTTAAGAAGTCTAAAGGCACCAGCAAAGGTATGTAACATCTCTCCCGTTAATCTTTCTGTCATAGTCCCTTTTCTTCAACACCTGCATGTGTGTTTTTCACAGGAAACACTAGGATGAAAGCAGGAGCAGTGGACATAGCTGCAGCCGCCGCAGGAGATGATGATTTTGACGCTCTCGTTGACGCTGTGGTGAAGGCTGACAGTGTGTGTGGTTTTGTCAAGTGTAAAGCCAGCGTCCTCACACTGGGTCAGCTCTGCATCTACTGTAACAGACAATACTGTCTGAGTCACCATATACCTGAGGTACAAGTGAGGTTTATACTTTACA
>JAZGTK010011207.1:0-15793 GCA_036877625.1 Ambastaia sidthimunki | reverse complement strand
CAAGACCCAAATAATGTTTTATTTGTAGGACTAACACTAGGATCAGGGCTTCAGTCCTGTAGTAGTAATTAAGGTGCTGTCTGACTGTGCAGTGATGGAGCTCTGAGGCTGATAAAAGCTCATCTTCATCACCAAGCTGCAGTTTAGCTGAGGAAACAGCAGGGGGCATCATAGGCTGCTTAAAGGAGAGGAGCTCAAACTCCATGTTGGAGGCAGGCGGGGGTGTCAGGGTGAGGAGGTCTCCTGGACCTGGTGCACAAGAGTTCTGGTTTCTTTCCAGGACAGCTATTGCTTGTAGAGGCAAAGTGATCAGACAATTTACCCGTTTGCCGGTATGGCCTTGGGGATCCAGATGTAAAACTGTATTTTGGACATGATAGAGGGTTCTAGGAGGGAATTGTGATTTCCATGTATTCACCCACAGACTGAGAGATGGTCATAATTCTTGTCTAGACTGTCATCTAGGTTTCTGTGTCCAAGGACATTTGATTCTGGAGGCAAATAAACTTGAAGTCTCCTAGTGTCTGGATTCTGGTTTCGATAAATTTCTGCAGGACTTGTTACCATGGCAACCTCTCCCATCCACACCTTGTTTGTCACTATGGAAACTGGCAACAGATTCCATCTCAGTTTACTCGATCCCTTTATCCCTCTTTTCATTTCCAATGGATTTGTTTCTCCTTAAATTCATCTTCTCCTTCACTGTCCTCATACTGCCTCATGGATTGAAGGAGCTCCAAGAAGTCGCTCTCTGCCAGGTTCTGGTCTTCTTGGTCCCTGAGATGAAGCTCCTGAGCTGGAAACACCGCTGGATTCTCCTCCTGGGTCTTCCTCACTGCTTCTAGAATATTCATCACATCGTTGCTGCAGTTCAGCCAAACTAAACCTGAGGGGAAACACACACACTTATTTACTATATTTACTATGTAATATATAAAGTTGGAATATTTAAATGTATAAAATAAACAGATTTAGTTTTCACAGGAAGAACAAGTTATGAGGTCACGTCACATTATGATGAAAGGTTACCAAGCCAAACCTTTTTTTATTTGGAATAACATTCAAAAAATGATGAATTGTTTACAATAAGAACAGAAACGTGTACTGAAACATAAATAGGTTTAATTCAGATTTTGTTTTTACTTTAAATCATCTTTTAAGTTCACTCAATAGTTATTTAGTTAACATGTTAAACTGAGCAGAGCTCATTGATGACACTGACCTATCAGCCAGCAGCCATATGTGTGTGTAAAGTAAAGGTACTAAGGAGGGCCAAGACCGCCAGCCCAGCAACATCACTTAACAACAACCTCTGAGCAATAGGCAGACTCTCCTCTTGAACTTTTCGAACCCTGAGCCATGAACCTAAAAACACATGCAGTACAACACAGCTATACAAGTGCTATAATGTTGGATGTTGGCTTGGCTATTCGTCTGCACTTTCTAATAGGTCAATTGTGCTTCATAAAAATGTGCTTAATAATTATACAAATAATTTCCTGTTGTCTAAGTGTAAATGTTTGGCCAATTTAATGATTTATTAACCATGTTAGCCAGCAGGGGGCTTCTCATGTACAACATTAACAAGTTTTTGAAGACATCTCCACTGTCCACATGTAACTGCACATCACTCAGCTGAGGGCTGTTCACTATACTGTTCAGATCTGACGTGAACCTGGAAACATACACGTAAAAGACCAACACGTGTACAGAAAATACGGTAATACAGGATATTATTATAAAGCCAGACTGCAGTAGTATGAGGAACATGTGGAAAGAGGAACTGCAAACTGATTTATTACTGAGGCTGTGTTGAGGGTCTTCTTGTCATTTGTCTCTGGAACAAAACCACTTAAAGGAAGTTCATTTACATGTAAAGAGAAAATAGTAAAGAAAACAGACTATATTGTTTGTTGTAGTACTCTGTATGTATAAAAAACTCACTTGGTTAATGGCAACAAATGTTTGGACTTCTGCACATAAAGCTTCTGAGGGTCCCTGCTGGAGATTTCTTTATAAGTACGAGTTATTTTACAAGTTGTTTTTACCTTTTCTTTTTAGATGAACAGTTAAACACTATGTCAAAGTCGTGACGCTTACATGATACATTTCTGAGTAAAATTATAAACGTTTATTATACGTGAAGGATGCTATTTGTGCACAACTAACGCCACTTAATAAAACCGCAAAAATAATGTAGTTTAATTTGAATGCTCATACAGAAAGTAACATAACAGTAACAGTGTTTACAAATGCCTACATTAAGTTCTTATGAAGTGCACAATAAACTAAGACGTGAATGTATTTTAGGTGTCAGTTAACGTTTTATTAATGTTGTGATTCATGAAAACAAACCGTCGGCAAGGCGGACTTCATCTTGTCTTTCAAACCATTGTAAGGAATGGTTTAGATTGTAAAATGACGATTTTCTTCTAGAAACATGCAGCAGACACTTCAAAACAGTCCCGCGACCGCCTCTGTGTACTTCCGGTGACGTACGGCAGGTGACGTTACGGCGACGTGGATTACGAAACATCTCGGAATCATGTGACTTACAAAATGACGAAATCGCTAAAATATTACAAAGCACACGGTGGACCATTTACTCACTTCTCGCTATATTACATCTTAAAATGTTTTTGTATTTTTAAAACTAATAAGAGCTTTTTTGAACCACCGAAAATATTCAATGTCAACTTTTTCTCAGTATGGTGGGCTGTATAGTTCTAGCAGTATTTGTTTTATATGGTATAATTTTGATAGAACAGCATTAAAAACACATGATTTGGATCTGTTGCACACAGTTTATTTAACAATATGGTATATAAGTAAGAAATAAGTTTTTTCAACCAGTTTATACAGTGATTCCATTCTCTCTTCCTTAGATTTATAGTACTTTGCTTAATAACTTGCATGATTTACATTGAGGGAAAAAGAGAGCCCCCATTCAAGTTTATGTGAGAGGAATGAGGGTCAATCGCGGAACCCATTCTGTGTTTCAACAAGCAGTCAGGCGGCGAATACCCCTTTCCTCCCACTCAGCTTAGGGGTCTCTGTCTCACCTCCTTTCTTTGTCTCTCTTTCTTTATACTTATATATCTGTATGACAAAATTAGGACAAAAAGCAACAATTTTCTACATCTGCAACACAGAACCCCTGGATTCAGGCCAGTGAGATTGTGTAAATGCGTACATGTCCTCTTGGGGTTGATATTGTATTGAATGACGTGTGTGTGTGTCTGGCTGCATACATGCGTATGCACAGTTCCTATCAATACAAACAAAAAAGTTCTCCTCATACAAACTTCACAATGAGGAAAGGAGGGGATGCCCCCAAATGCATGTTTGAAAAAAATGGTACAACACTACAATACAATCGCCGAGATGTATGATAGAGCAGAGAAACCCTAATCCAAACTCCCAGACAAATTATTTTACAGTCTTCCAACACAAAATGCTGTAAAGTTAGATAAGGTATAAAATAAAGGCATGAATAATATAATGAGGTTGTAAAAAAAATGCATGAAACCAGAAACTTCAAAAACAGACAAAACTTCAAAACATAACAGTGACCACATACGGGTCTAAACTGAACAAAAAATATATTCTTTGTGATTTAGATTTCTTTTAAACAACAATTTTCAAATCCCTCTTAAAAGGAAGAAATATCAGTCTTTTATTTTAGGAAACATCAACATTCCCTATCTTGTTGACTTAAATTTCTGTTTTTCTTACATTTCTTTAAACTTTTTACATATCAGTACAAAAAATTAACAATATTAGGAGAAAAACCCACTGAGCCACAAAAAAAGAGGAGGGGGAGACTGTGGTGGGTGGAGTCTCCCAAAAAACGCTACAATCCCTCCACAAATTTCTCCAGCGTGTCCCCTGTTGTATCTCCCACCATACCTAAGTCACTGGGCAGCCCTCCCCTGTTGGGCGTATTAAGCTGCGGGAGCATGGCACTCTGCTCTGGAGTACCCAAGTGTCCTTGCTCCATGGAGCCAGGCAAGGGGGTTGCCAGGCCAGGGTGTGGTGATCCTGTGTGGGGTGGTGCGTGCTGTGGTGACGGCTGTGGCTGAACCTGTGGTGAAGGACTGGAATGTGGAGGAGGTTGCTGCGACGGAGGTCTGGGAGACTGCACAGGTGCTGGTGAGCACACCTGATTGCCAAGTGCGTTAGCCATGGGCTGGCCAGACAGGTGTGCGCCCTGCGGCTGGCCAGAAAGCAGGTGAGTTTGTGGGCTCATGGGACTGGGTTGTGCCGGTGAACTCATTGGAGGCTTGAGCACGGCCTGCTGTTGAGGAAGCTGCTGCTGTTGCTGAAGCATGCGTTGATGCAGAAGGTTTTGTGCGCTATCCATACCCATTCCAGCCTGCCCCATTTGGGCCATGGAAGGCAGCTGACCCATAGGCCCACCAGCACCCTGCATGGCCAGCTGCTGCTGCTGCATACGAAGTTGCGAGTAATTGGTTGCAGCTCCTTGTGCCTGTTGGAACTGGCCATGTGCCTGTGGCATTACTCCCTGCTGCTGCTGTTGTTGCTGCTGCTGTCGCAACATCTGTCGGCGGTACAACTCCTGTATCTGTGGGTTGTTGGCATGTACAGGGTTCATGAGCTGACTCTGGGCATTGAGAGCTGCCATGCCTTGTGGTGTGGGCTGCTGCTGTTGTGGGGCCATGCCAGGCCGTGGCACTCCTTGCATGACTGCCATGCCTTGCATTGCAGGCTGTGCTGCATGCATGCCTTGCTGCTGTTGTTGTTGTTGTTGCTGCTGCGGCTGGTTGGCATTGTATTTTGCTGTCCTTTGTTTGATGAACGCAGCCATAAGTTGTGGATTGGATTTAAGGATGTTCAGGACCTGCTGTTGTTGCTGGGGGGAGCTAGGTGACTTAAGGGTGCGTAGCAGGTCCTGCAAGGCATTGGGGGCAATGGCGCCAGGTCTCTGAGGTCCTCGAGGTTGCTGGCCCTGTGTGGGGACCATCATGCGCTGCTGTGGTGCTTGCTGAGGCATCATGGGTCTCTGCATTGGCATGGTCTGTTGAGGCCCCTGTGTTGTCTGCTGTGGAGCAATCTGCTGCTGAGCTGCTTGCATACCTGCCTGAGGACTTCCAGTCCACTGTCCTTGTTGCATGGGCTGCATGACCTGCTGCCCACGTGGCCCAACAAGCTGCATGGGTGGCTGCATCGGGCCTGGCATGCGTGGCTGCTGATGGTTCATGGGAAGGCCATTCATGGTCATGCGGTAGTTCTGGTTGTGTTGAGCCTGCGCAACCATCTCTATGTGCCGTGCCATTTTAACTGCAGCCGGTGGCGGAACCTGCTGCGGTGGAGGTTGTTGCAATGGCTGTTGTTGCGGAGGCTGGGGAAGCGGAGACTGCTGTTGGTGAAGAGGAGAAGCCTGTGGGCCAGGTTTGCCTTGCGAGGCCTGTGTTTGAGGCTGCCCGTTGCGGGGTGCACTGGGATAGGCTGGAGACATGACACCCGCATTCGGTGTGGCAGGCTGACTGGACAGTTGTGGTGTTTGGGGGGTGTGGGGCTGCTGATGGGAGGTGGGCGTGCTGGGGGCTGTGGATGCAGGGGGTGACGGTAAGCTCTGAGGCATGGCTCTTCCCTGCATGGTAGCCATGCGTCTCCGCATCATCTGCGCCTGCTGCAGCCTATGTTGCAGCTGCTGCTGACGCAACTTGTGCTTGATATTGAGGCAGAAGGGCACAGGGCACTTGTTCTCCTGGCAGTGTTTGGCGTGGTAGCAGCAGAGTGCAATAAGCTGCTTGCACACCGGACACCCACCATTCGTCTTGCGCTTGCAGCCCTTTGTGTGCTGCACCACGCGCTTCATCTTCTGACATGATGGCAGAGAGCAGTTGGCATTGCGACACTGGCAGGCATGCACCAGGGACTGGATGCAACGCTGGATGCTCAGACGCCGACTCTCCTGAGGACTCTTGGAGGCTTCGCCACTTTGGCTGTTGTTGTCATCGTCCAGACCCAGACCCCACTTAACCATCTGATGCTCATGACCCTTAGTGTTGTAGCAGCTAATGCACAGGTCAAAGTCCTGAGGAAAGAAGGAGACACATTGATCAAGTAATGAAAGACAGGAGTATTGCATCTACTTATTATAAGGAGACATGGTTTGGATAAAACATAAATCCACTTAAAAAAATAGTGCTGAACAAGTATTGAAAACTGATGATTTCAATACTTGTTACCATTTCATTTTGAAATTTTGTCTTTGAAACAGATCAAGTTCAAAAACACATGCGTTAAGTTACACTTGAGCAAAAAAGGCCGATATTTTCAGCTGCCGATACGTTGGCCGATCTCTAGTTAACAAAGCTAGTAAAAGTAAGGATCCATGAATCCCCAAATTATTAATTCTAAAAGCACTAGGTTTCTTGCATCGGTTTTCCATTCAATAAACAAAACCCCAAAGCACATTAAAACCCCCTCATGACTCAACTGCTGTAGAGTGTTGCTTTAAACTCCTACCTCGCACACAGTGCAGTGCCAGCGTGTCTCGACGTGGTGTTTACATTCATTGCAGGTGTAGACGAAGCGGTCCTGGCCCTGGTTGTGAAGCTCCACCAGCATGCACATGGTGCTCCACTTACAGCGGCGCAGAGAGCTAAACTCCCAGTGCTTGTCCCGTGCTAACGTCAGGAAGGCATCTCTTCCGTCCATTAGGTCACAGTTAAGCAGAGGATCGGAGTCAATGATGGGTAGTAGTGTGTTGACCATGGGCCCAGAGTGCAGATGGATTACAAAAAACACCTGGGAAATCAAGTATAAACAGTCAAGAGCTTCTTCTATACTGCTTATCCTTATGTAGAGTCACAGAAACACTGGGGCCTATCCCAGTCAGAAGACATGAAACATCCTGGACAGGTGCCCAGTTTTTTATCAAAACTTCCTAAGAGAATCTTACATGCATGCATATCAAAGCTGACATTCAATAAACAATATGTTGTTTTGTGTTAAGAAACCACCAACTAAACAAACAATGCAAATGACACATGCGATGCCTCAAAGATTGAGATAAAGAAAATACAGCAGACCTCTCTGTGTTTCTCCATGGTGGCATAGAGTTTCTGAGAAAGGTCATTGGCTACATTCGGCATCCCAGGTTTCTTCTTATTGGATCGGCTCAAGCTGCTTTTGTTCTTATTTGTTTTCTTGTTATTCTTTTTCTTTGCATTCTTGCTGTCCCCTGGCGTGCCCTATTAAAAAGAATTAAAGTGTTATTAGGGTTTTTAAGAAACAGTGAAAGAACCTCTAGGAAATTTTCAAGAAAACCTTATGAAGGGTAATGTTAATGCTTAAATGCTAACATGGTTTCTTTCATTCACCTCAGGAGTTTCACAAGCTGCCGTGTTCTCTTCTTTCTTTCTCTCCTCTTCCTCTTGTTCCAACTCTTTAATGCTCTCCTCCAGCACATTGGGCCAAAAATCACCCTCAAAATATGGAAGCTCGTTTGCACTCGTCAAACGGTCCTCTGTGGCTTGTTTGAAAATGTCCTATAAAGCACAAACAAGTACTTCTACCACATCTGCAGTCGTAGTTATAATGACCAAAAATGAACAATTCTAGGAGTTGTGAATTCTATCCAATAATAATAAGAAATATTGATTTAAGGGGTCCAGAAATATTTGATTACTGCTTGGCATGATGACTTCTATGAACCTCTGTATATATTTTTACAATACATTCCTGCAAGCAAATTAAAAATAAAAAAACATGGGGGAAATGTTTTTAAAGTAGGATCATGATCTCTGCTTTACCTTGTAGTCGTGCAGTATCCGCTCAGCAAAAGCCTTGTCCAGCATTTTGCGGTACCATTCCTGTAGGCGCTTGGGTTTAGGGATCTTCTGGTCAGCAGGGTGACAATGGAAGATGTAGTCATCACCTTCACTAGGCGGACAAGCCCAGATATGTGCTGTAACAAATCTGCATTGGAAACATATATATTACTGAACAGAAGCAGTAAAAAGGTGGGAATGGCAACTCTATTTTATCAACTCAAATAAAATGTGTGTGGAGAAACCTACCCGAGCTTCTTGACATATTCCAAGTAGCCAATAAGGATTTCATGATAGACTGCTGTTCTCAGCATGCGAGGTCTGAAGAAGTGAATACTATCCAGGTATGATATGTATACCCGTCTAGGTGGAGAGACAAAGATATATTTTATTCCACTGCATTCGGGACTGAGCCCTGAGCATCTCTTCACGTAGATGAGACAGACTGTTCACCTGGTGTTGGGGAAAGAGCAATCAGAGCCATACTCTTGCACGTGCATGCCGAAGAAACACACGTCCACCCCGTCAATCTCTTCAAAGGCAAAAAGTGCTTTGGTTCTGTAGGGGAAGCTGTCAGGCATCTCTGATGTGTCTACAAACCTGTAACAGGGCAGAAGATTAATCTACATTTACCCTTTTCGCAACCAAACATTCGCACACCACTGTAATTATCAGTATTTTATCTCATGAACTAATATTGTAATGGATGCACAGGAAATACATTTTACAAACCAATACTAAAATGTCAACTTCAGTCAACAAAAATAATTTGATAGAAGTTTGTCCGATTATGTAGTTTATACACTTCTAACAGGTTATTTACACAGCAAACTGTCCAGCTAATAAGGTTTAAACTCAAACCTAAAAATGTTATTTGAAAACAGTTTATTTTGAGATAATCTTCTTAGAACATAACAGACTGACAAGAAGATTGTTTACCTGGCCTTCATGCCAGGTTTGACCTCCACCGTTTTATCTGAACTGGCTACTACTCGCACAAACACTTCTCCAGCTTCTGGATGGTTCTGTCTCTTCAAGTACTTGTTAACTCGATCTTCTATGTATGTGCCCAACCGGGTCGTCTGCAACCCTGGATTAAGAAAAGAACATTAAGCACAAATAGAAGCACGTTTTATGGATTTCATGTCAATCCATCTGACATTTACCAACTTACTTTTAGCTGAAAACTTGTTCTCTTTTCTGGACTTCCCACTCTTTTTCAAACAGTTATCACAGATAAACCTGTGGACAAAAATGTGTATTAATTCTGACATCCCAAATCCAATCCATAATTGTGCTTCGATGTGTTTTTAAACTTACCCAGAAGGCCAGATGACTTCATAATGCAGGACACATATCTGATGCATCTTCCGCCCACAATCTTTACATTCAACAAACCTGAGATGGAGAATTGATTAATGGAGTTCAGAACTTATTCTCGAGCGTTTCCTGGCAACAATGTTACTTTAGCAAGTGTATGAATGCTGCGACACTAACTGCAAGTGCAGGTAGTTTAGAAATAAATGCGTCACTCAGTTAATTTTCCTCCAGTTCTTACGCATTTGCAAGCAGGCCAATACAAGTGTGCCTTTGTAGGAGGTGTGTGTTTATAGCTATTTCAGGTTTGTCACTAATATTATTCAGGAAAGTAAAAACAAGATGAAATCTCTTTACTTTTAATAAATACATCTTGGGTGATGCGATCACAAGTGCAATAGACTGCTGTTTACATCTGGTAGTAACATAAGTTTACTGGTTAACTAGACTGGTTAACTTACTCCATTCCTGCATTACAATGTTGATAAAGTAGTGGTCACTAATTTTTTTAGACTGTTGTTTTATTTGTTTGTTTGGTTGGTGGGAGTGTCTCCATCACTGTTGACAGCGGGTGGCGCCACTGAGCAGAAGCCATGTGGTGCGAGGAGTTCCAAGTGGCCAACTGTATAAGATACTACGGACCAATATGGCCCTACTACGAGCATGTGCTATCTGATAGGGCACCAGCAGTGAGGGCTGCCTCATGGAATTCTGGGAAATCATGTTCACATCCAAGAAGAGAGTTTACTTACGGCTCAGGATCTAGTGTGTCGTTCTTCCTCCTTTCGAACTGGTCTTTAGAGATCATTCTGCACACAAACAAAACCCAACATCAAAAATACATCAAGATTAAAACGTGTTAATGTTAACTAATGCAGCATATTATAGAAGAACTTAATGGTTATGAATCATTTTGCACTTCTGACTTTCGCCTCCTGATAAGTGATACAGTAAGCCATAAAATCTCTGTAACCAAGCCTGAACTGAAGTGGAAAATGGAAGGTGAACGATTACTTACGTCTGCGGCTGAGATGGATCATCTCCCAGCGTTACGCTATCTCCCTGAATCTCATTGAAGCACTTCTCACAGAAATGATACCTGTACAGACACAAACACAGTCATAAATCACTCAGGCTAGTCAGATATGCACAGAAGGTACATAGACCAGATACAAGGCAGGTTATGAGAAGATCCTTTCTCATAACCTGCGTCAGGGCATTACTATGTGCGTCACACATGCAATTTTACTATTTTCTGATGTAATTCACACAGAGTATATAATATCAAATAATAGTATAATATGTGGTAAGCATCATGACATGCTTTTAATGTTGTGTGCATTTACATGCTACATGTAAAACAAATGTTTACAAACCATAAACATAAAAACAGCTTTATAAATTACAGCAGAAATTTTCTGGGTTTTCTCCAGCTTCACTTTTTAAAATGTAAACATGCAGAACGAAATCAGCACAATTAGCAAAAATATATGTGTGGTCTTTAGGTTTTGCATAAACCATTTCTAAATATTTATTAAGCATAGTTGCTATAAGTGCACATAGTTCTTTGTGCGTAAAGTCACGCAAATCACGCGCTGGATACGTTATACTGGATACGTTCTGCATAATTCAGAAGTAGTTTAAGCTAAAGTAATTTCAATGCTGAGAGTTGCGTTGCAAAGTCTGATGCAGATATGGTTTTGCTTCACACAGTTTAATGAATTTGGGAACACTGACACAAGTCAAAGCCATTAATTACTCTTGTGTTCAAAAAGCGTCTCGGCTGGAACAAGGGCAGGATGTTTATAACTCTGAGAATACAGAGAAACTCGGCCAATCGCAAACATGAGAAAGAAAGCGAATAAATGAAGCCAATAGTGGATGTGAGCCTGAGTGAGAGCAGCTGTGTCTGTTTGCCAATCAGCTCATGTTGAAGGCCTGCAGTGACGTGCTTTGTACTGCAGGGGGCGCAAAGGAGCCCGTTATGAGTAAGCAGGCACTCAGAAGCAAAACTTAATAATGTGCCAGTGCAAATATTACAACTGCCAATGAATTAGAACTAACTAGGGATTTCAAGCAGACTAACCATGAAAACATAGAGAAGGCGTCTTTTAATGTGAATGGATACGAACAGGCAGACGCTTACATAACCTTACACAACTATATGGAAAGATAATGCCAACGTCTCTGCTACGGCTGTCGCCGAATGCCAACTACATTAAAAGCATGTCCACTTAAAACGTTTCCCAAGGCTGTCTACAAAGTGAATGTGACTGACGTATATCTTTTACGTAACATAACTCAAGGGGACAGGAAGTGGATCTTCTCACCTGTTCTGATAGCTGTAATAAGTGCCGTCCCGGGGTATTGTACACAGCTGCTTGCCATAACAACAGAGCGTCTGAGGAGAAAACTCGTACTGTGGGAGGAAAAGATGAAAGAGTTTAGAAAAGCATGACTTAAGATTGTATAAACAGGACTGGCATTGTCTGCACAGTATTAATAATAACATGCAGGAAAACCTAAATTGGTCATGCCTGCAAAAACAAAAAAATTAATAAAAAATAATTTTATAAAATTAATATAAGTGCTGTATGATTTAATTGTGTGGTTTTTCCAGGAATGCTGACATTTGTTTCTTCCAAAACAAACTTGCCTTGGGTAAAAATTGAACACTTGAACATATGCGCTGGAAACACTTTGACGTTTGTGTAATTTCAAACGTTTTTCCCAATTTTGGGTGACATCTAATGTCTGTTTTTCTTTTCACTAATTATTATTAATAATATATATCATTGAAAAATAAAAAATCTGCATAAACAGCGAAAAATAACAGAACAGTAAACGACCACAAACAAAAATCACTTCAAACCTTCGAAAGATTAATAAGCACCACGAAGCAGACAATGATGTCATTCTGACAGATGTAAAAAGACAATTTCAGTCAGTATCTCACCTTTCTTCCACAGCAGTAACCGAGGCCCTGCATGACAGGGTCTATCTCCTGCTCAAACACTTCAGCCAGTTTGGAGCAGTATTTGTACACGCGGGACGTCTTCCTGTTGTACAGCCAAGCGTTGTTGAACATCAGCCATACGTCATCTACGTACTGCCAGGGCTCCTGGTACTGACCCGTGTCCAGCTTTCGTTTGATAGTTGAAAGGTCTATCGGGTTCTTCACGATATCGAAGTAGTCCTGAGTGAAGGAAATAAAACACCAGTTCAATACTACAAGATGTAAGACCTGTACTGATGTCACTTTCACACTACAGGACTCAGTTTGAATTGCTTTTATTTCAAAACAATTTGAGACATAATGCAAATTGTGTATATCATGGGAATAGTCAGTAGTAATTTTACTAAAATGTTACTGAAAAATAGGGCTGCACAATGTTGAAGAAAAACATGATACGTAGGAACTTGCTAAATTATACAGTACAATAATGCCTTAAACTATACAATTATTTATTAAAATTCATTTTAAACAACATGCTTTCTTCTTTCTGGGAAAGGAAAACATCGCTACAACTTAAAGTCTCTCTGCTTCAACCTAAAACTGACTATACGTAACTTTTTGAAGATTTAAAATCATTTAGTTATTGCAAGCCATAGCGATATGCAGGTATAGAGAGATTTCATTATTTTGTGCAGCTATATTTGAAAAATGGCCACCAATTAATGAACAGTCTAGATGCAGATCATTATCTGATGCTTTGTGTTCATTCTGTCTTATGTACGAAGCTAAATGCTTTGGACTTACAGGGATGCCGAGAAGTATGGGGTCCACAGGCTGTCGGAAAGGCAGAGACTCTGGATCCTGCCTGTACAGTGACTCAAGAGTGGGCATCAGTGCCTGCCGCAGCTCTTCAGGCTTAAAGACTGCAGAAGATGACACATAGGAAGGCACAAAGAAAAAGTAGGAAAATTACCAAGAGGAGAACCAAGACCAAAAAAAAAAAGACTGATAGGCGGACCAGAAAAGGTTTACTAATATAATATTTAGTTCCTACTTTTCCTGCGAGACTGGGATGGTGAAGAGGATGTTGTGCCGTTTGTCCTGCCTTCATCTTCCTCTTTGGTCTCCGCCTTAATATCAGTCTTCTTATCCTCTGTCTCCATTGGCTCCTGCTTGGTCTCCAGCCCCTCTTGCTCCTCTTTTTTGACCAATAGGGAGCCCGAGTCGCCATCGGTCTAGAAGAAGGTGGAACAATGATCAGAACAAACATCCGTCAACCCCAATGCAAAGAATAAATCAGAACTTATGGGGTATAATGAGATCTTTAAATTATCGGTGATTCAGGTAAGACTAACCTCCATCTTGGGCTCTGTCTTAATGCCCATGTCGTAATCCTGCTCCTCTGTTTTAGTCTCGCTGGGAGGCACGTCGGGTGCGGCATGCTGGGAGTGCAGCTCAGTGCTGGCCGCGGATGCTGGGGTGGGTACACGGTTATCTCCACTCTAAGAGGAAAAAGAACTGAGGGTTAACGCCTGTTCTATAATTAGTATTATTAGATTTGTTTTAAAAGCCATGATTATTGTCTGTTAGTTTTCTGGCTGTTCCAAAACCTAGCGAGCTGGCTACCTACAGAGGTAACCCTTTTAAAAGCATTATGGCACACTTCAAATGCCTTTTTTTCAAAATCTTCAAATCTTAAGAGAGCCTTTATCCACAACAGCTCATTTAGAATTGCATGTGTCTATTGCACGTGAGATGTCAATCCCAGAATGCACTGCGTCTTTGAAACAATTAATCCAGCACCATGAACAAGGCAATGATAGATATTTCAATTGATACTAAAATGTATGGCAAAAAACACAGATGAAGAAACTAAAACCTAAAACAAAATTAATAGATTTTTTTTTCCTCACCTTGTAAGTCGCTTTGAATAAAATCATCTGCTAAATGCCTAAATGTAAATTTAGGCAACATGTACAACAACTGTACAATCAGTTTTGTACAATATCTTAAGTGCTTCTCGTGATAAGAACTTTTTGTGTGGTGCAAGAATTTGCAGACTTGTGTTTTAAGTCTATAAATTCTGAGTTTCCTATAGGACTAGAATGCTTTAGAAGACAGCTGCTTATGTAGACAGCAAGGCAACTCACAAAGTTTTGGAACAGAGCCCATGTCTTAAGCTCTTAAACAATGTTGAGAAAAGTGGCGAAAGATGCTAATGGTGCTGATGGGTCTCACCGGTGTACCAGGGTGCTGCTGGGCGGGTAGAGTCAACTCCGCCTGGGGCTGCGTGTGAGGCGGGGTGCTCTGAGCAGGGGCGGGAGTGGGTGTGGAGGCCTGACTGGACTGCAGTGCTGCTGGCAGGTTAGCGGTGCCAACTGTGGCGTTGGGGGGCGGTGTGGCACGGAGTGGAGCCTGAGGGGGTGTGGGGCAGCCTAGTTGGGAGCCCAAGGGGCCGAGTGCATTCAGGGGGAGGTTAGCATTCTGCTGCTGCAGGGGAAGGAGACACCGCACACACACAAGCAGGGACAAAACAGATTTAGAGGGGACGCTGTCATGCGGCGTGAGATCACATTAGGAGCGTGTGTGAGAGCTTACCTGTGAAATGGTTGATTGCGCGTTGGGCTGACCCATATTGACGTTCATGGCGTTGGTGTTGGGGGGAAACTGCGTTTGAGCCATAAACTGCGTCTGATTGGCTGTCTGTGCCACCATGTTCCCGCCGTGAGTTCCCAGCATGCCTTGCGTCTGGGGCATTCTCGAGGGAGACATATTCATCTGCAAAAGAGTGAAGTTCATATAGAAGTTCAAAAAATGACAAAGGTGAAAAAACAACGAGAACGGATGAATCAAGACTGACCGCTGGGTTTATGTTGATCTGTTGTGGATGGTTGATTGGAGAAGCAGCACGAGTTGCCATGGGAGCCTGAGACATCGGCACATTGGGCATTGAACCAAATGGATTCATCCCTGTAGAAAACACACCAAGTAAGATTATATTGATAATTCACATTGAAGAGACTTGGATCAGAAACAAACTTCATGCAGGTACGGATACTTGGTTAGTGGAGTTAAACTGAACGTGTTAAGTTTAACATGTCAAGTTTAACTGAATTAACTTAGCGCGATATTCTTAAACTGTTATATCGCCCCCTTTCTTGTTATTCCTTTTTTTGCAGTAAGCATCACAAGACTCTCATAACCATCAGCTGCATATAATAAACTTGTGCTTCCGAAGATATCAACCAACACATTAAGTTTTTCGGACAGACTTAATCTTAAAACGCAAACAGATGCATGTAGCGCACAGCAGCCCAATATGAGCATCTTCATCAGTTGAGCAAGTACCTTGTGACACCTGCATGCGATTGATCATCTGATTTGGCACACTGGGCATAGACACAGGTCCATCTGAAGAGATAAAGAAACTTAGACTGTCAAATCTGTTGAGTTTTATTCTGTAGATAAAAAAGTCAATTTCACTGTGTGTGTGTGTGTGTGTGGGAGAGAGAGAGAGAGAGGGAGAGAGAGAGTAACTTACTCTGTGGCCGAGGTCCCATGACGTTGGGCTGGTTGAGGGCCGGCTGCTGTTGCCCTGCTGCAGTCATGGGTGTCTGATTGATAATCTGCTTCTGCAACCGAGACCTTCTCTTCTCCTCCAGCTCTTTCTGGATCTTATAGATCTTCTCCGCCAGGAAGTGATAATACTCGTCCTGTA
>JAZGTK010011206.1:0-15794 GCA_036877625.1 Ambastaia sidthimunki | reverse complement strand
CTATAAAATAACCAAAAGGTTTGGCTGCACTCTATAGCAAAAATTAACAATAATTATTCATGAGCATGACAGATTCTGAACCTCTCCTGACCTTAGAAAGTTTTGTGAAAGTGTTTCGCAGCTTATAAAGTGGAACTAACCTGCATTAACATGATCCGTGTTTCTGAAGAGATGCCCATCAGACGCCCAGTCAGTTTTCTTAACTGTGAATAAAGACACACAGAATTCTGAATTCAGTGATGTAATGTGTTTTTTTTTTTGCTCATATGAGAACAACATTTGCTAATGCAACAACATTAGGCTAGAAACATAATCTACATAAGATCACAAGTGCATATTTGCATTATAAATTGCATTGAGACTTTTCTGAGTGCAAAAAAATTGAGCTTGTATGTAGAGTACGTTCTGGGTATTAGGCTGATAGAGGTCTAATTAAAAGTCATTTCAGGCTCAACGAATATTAAAAAATACACCATAATTACAGAGTAAGACTAAAATACTATGTGCCCTACATATTTACTAAATGAAACACACACACAGCAGCAAAAATAGGGCAACATCTAGAGTTAAGGGATTGAAGACACAAAAAGAAGTGATGATTAGAAAAATATGATTTTATTGTCACATTTTAAAAGCAGGTTTTAAGACACAAAGTCATCAAGCAAAAAATATTCTCTTCACATTGGCATTTTAAACAATCGATTAACTTCAAAGTCATTGAGGTAAAGGCTGACCACAGTTAGAAGGTTCTCTCATAAAGCAAAGTGCATTATCTTCATCATCATCATCATCTTTAACATGATTAAAATTATATTCTGTATGATAAGCATCACAATCTCTTCAGTGAGCTTTACAGTAAGATAAAAAGCCCAGAACTTTCCAGAACTTTAGGAGTGAGAAATCAATGTGTGAGCTCATGTTTTGATGGATGTAAATTTGTTAGCCTGACGGGATTTTCTATAAAACTCACCATCCTGACTGTTCTACAACCCCATGAGTCACTCATGTCCAAAAATACCTCAGAAGTCAATTTGTTTTGCTGTATTCCCAGCTAACAGGAAGCGTTCTCAGAACGTTGACTAACATTCTCCCAAAATTTGGCATAAGGTCTTGTTGAGTGATGTCTGAGAGCGTTTGGGTGGCTCTCCGGAGAGCATCTGTGCTCATTAATGCAGTTTCCAGAGTTGACAAGAGGTTTGGGCCTCTGAAACGCCTGCAGCAGTTTTAATAAATGATATCTGGTCCATTAACTAATTAAAATATATTGAGAGAACGAGTGGCTGGAAGAGGGTTTTCATGGTTTAAGAAAGAACAGAGCGATAAAGTGGCTGTTTTAAAAGCAAACAGCGTGACAGTGCCAAAACATCTCTTACCACCCCGCATCGGAAAATAGCACTAAATAACCCCAAAACTCATGTTAACATAGATATCTCAACACTTGTGCCCCTAACAGATTCTAAACCTGTGGACCGAATGTAAAGATTTGGTTGAAGTAAATTAAAATTCAGTTGTCATTTACTCACACTCATGTCATTACAAACCCACATGAAAGCATCAAAGAAAACGTTTCACTATTATGTTGCTTTCTGTCATTTTTGGGGTTGGACAACATCCATCTCTATTCACTGTATGGAAAAGAACAGTTTTCTTCCTGTACAAAACATTATCTTTTGTGTTTCATAGAACAAAGTATATTGGGATCAAACTGGAGTGAGTATATGATGAATTTACATTTTTGGTGAATTATTCCACCAAAATAGTACAAAATAGTTTCACACTTACACACTTAAGAAAGTATGTCGTGGCAGAACCATAGGACAGTACATGCAAAAAAAAACATGGTAGTACCAGAATACATATCCATAAATATACTGGCAGTGATGTATGTGTATGTGTACTGTCAGAAATAACATTGTATTACCATTAAACATGTTGCATTAATATAAGAATCTACAGGGCTGTCAAAATAAATATGGCCTGGATATTTTAACAGCCGATTAATCTTGACATTCTAGCAAACCAAAACTGCTTCCATGTGTCAGATATCTGCAGAGTTCAGTCGCACCCCAGCGCCCAGATCTTCCTCATCACATAGATACTGAGAACAGAAACAGCTGTCTGTGTTTTGAACTCCTGACTCTCTTGCTCATCATAACACATGCCTACACCGTTTCAGGAGATTTTTATGGACAAAAATATGCAATACAACAGACAGAAAGACAAAAGTTACTAATTTCAGTGTAGCATTTCAATGATTTATAACCTACTACAGCACTTAAAGTCAACATGATATGGTGTTTTATTTAGACAAACAGTTTTATTTCTTAATGCATCTCTGCAAGAAAAAGAATGTGCACTTGATATTGTCTATAAGGAATTAGGTTGTAAAATATTACTCGAAACAGTAGCCTAACCTGAATGGCCTAGGCGACATCATCATAAAAGGAAAGTCGTACATAAGGACTAACCTTTTTTCCCTTTTAGAAAAACATGCACTGATGTAAGTAGTGAGCAACTTTGACTTCATGTTGGCTTTAAGACAATATTCATTAGGTTACCATGGCAAGGACATTGTGACATCATTTGTTCATAATAAAATAGGTGGACTTTTATCAGACTTAACTCATGCAGAAATCTGTCTTACCTTTTCAACATACTGACAATACCTGACCCTTCCTTATTAGTAGAGATATCATGCTTGCATTGTACTCAAAAGTGCTAAGAGGTCCTCAAAGCACACTCTTAAACTGAATAGAAACTTAAGCTTTTGTCTTAAGCATTGACTCCCATGTTTTGCTACAATAAGGTAAAGAGGTATTTTATAATCAATCTCAGGAACTAATAAAAGTGCAAACATTGTGTCAGACAGCATGTTCAGTTTAGCTCTGGTTGTGACCTTTTCCAATCACATTGATTAAACATCAATACAAAAAACTGGATCAGATTCAGTCCTGGATCTGTGATTACAGTCATTGGGAACAGATCCACTTGGCTGCTTGATGTCCATCATACGGTTGGATTCAGACCATCTCCAAAGGCTCTTCCAGACAGCCAGTAATAAGCAGGAGCTGGCTAGATTTTGTAGTAAACAAGAAGACTGGGCTCTTTGACCCAAATGGTTGGTGTCCAAAGAAGGAACATCAACACAACAGAAACATCAAAACGAGAACCAAATTTAGAACTGTAGGGCTCGTTTTGGTAACTCTTCCATACAGCATACAGCCTCCAACAGGGATGGTTATAGGACTTTTCGATTGTTTGAGATGTTCCTCCAGGTAAACCAACTTGTCAAGTCTCAGAGTTTTGTGAAATGCGTGTTTTCACCAAGTCAGAATTCTTAAAGCTGCAGTCCAGGCCTCACCAATAGGAGTTTCCATCTCCCTTCTCAACCCATACAGTTAACTTGGGCGATACCCCGGCCCTGTGGATTCCACCGTTGGGGTAATGTGCATTATGGGGGCTGTAGTAGGCCATCGTGGGTTGGTTTCTCCTGGACGTGAGGCGACGACAACAGATGGCCATGAGAATGACTACGACCAGGAACAAGATGGCCCCTCCACCTGCCATAATGTAATACCAGTTGGGCAAAGTGGGCAGCACTGACAGTGTATCTACTGTTGGCTCACTCTTGCCAGGTAGAGCGCCCCCTGGTGGAGAGATATACAAACTGTGATAATACTCCACACTACTGCTACAGTCAAAAGCAAGCAAAACTAGGACAATGAAAATGTATGAGGCTGTTTTGAGTGTTTTAGAGGGAAGCTCCAAGCGCTGAACCAAAAACAACCCTTAGATGTTTCACATCACCTTCCAATAAATAGTTTAGAGTTACTAAATGAATCTTAAGGAATCTGAGCTGGTAATCGGTGCAGTTGGAAGCAGCGTGAACAGATAAACAATGGGTGTGAATGCAGTGCTGTTAGCATGCTTTTTTAATAACCACCTGTGGCTGGATTCAAGCATGTTTCAAGTTAAGACTGCCCTGCTCAAGTCCTGGGGAGTGAAATTGCGGTAAGATCACATCATTCTGTAAACTTGACCGGTCCGGTCACGTGATGGCATGCTGGAATTTGGGGGAACTGGTTCTCCAGGACTACTGAAAGGGCAGTCGGGTAAACGGTGAGTTATTTCTCCTAAATGTGGTCTCGTAAGGGTACAATGGGGCTGCATTCAAAACAAGAGGCTATATTGCCAAGCAAATGCACATGCATTCTGCTCCACATCTTTTGGTTCTTGTTAAATGCTTACAGACTCTGTAACAGTGCTGTCCGCAACTCCCTCTCAATACAATTCAACACATTGAGATGAATCACAGTATCAGCGCAGGAATCTTGCACACCATTAAACTTTGCTGCTTCTGAACTGAACTGTAGGAAATTATATGAATGCACACATTACAAAATACAGATACTTGTGGTGGCTCAGCTGGTGTGCTGCATTAGAGAAATGGACAGCTGGAAACATAGTCCTAAACGCTAACATAACGCAATTATATAACTATATAATCAGCAGAGGAGAAAATACTTCCCATTTTTAACTATCAAAATTAGGCAGATGCCAACATGGACAATGTCCTCAAAGACATAAAATACAAAACACAATTTAAGGTACAAGAAAATACCACCCAGATGACATAAAATATTAATATTAATTATATAAGACTGCAAACCATACTTCTGCTGTTGTTAATGCATTTACAAAATTGTCCGTTTAACGCAATATAATTAGAAAAATAATTGATAGACACATAAACATTAACTGCTGTGACACTCAACAGCGAACAAAAGTTTCACACCAAACTACTGACTGATGAATCAGTATTTAAATGAGAAGAGCTCTGACGTTTAAATTAGAACACCAAATTTCTGACGTTGAAAAAACCCACAGCGATACCTCACTGCAGAAACCGACCAGAACAGCAACAAACATTACAATCACACAACGAGTGAAAACAGTGCTTTATAATAACATTTCAGGAAAGAACGACAGAAAATGTGGCTCTCCAGAGACTCAAACAAGAAGTAGCCCCAGTCTGTGAGAAGAACGAAGAGACAGACAGAGACAGACATCTTGTTATGCTATATACAGCCACAGACATGAGACAGTTATTAGTGATTCTGCCTTTCTTTTATTGACACTCGCCTCATAAAGAAAAATGGAGGCGCTGTTTCATGAATGCTCATTTTTGAGTTGGTGAGACTGCTTTACAATGTACAGCGTTGGGACAAGCTGAAGAAGACAAGCTGACATCTATACCTCCACGTACACTTAATATTTTCTCTCATAAAGTACCTGTCTCTCAATACATTTCCATGACTTTTCCACTTGAAAAAAGGGCTGCTTTTCCTGAGGCTGCATACTGGCCCTGAAGGAACCAACCAATCAATGTGCCATGCGCAACCACACAACCAATCAGACTGCTGCTTTTCAGAAGTGAAAGCACTATAAGCCTAAATGTTTTACACATTTGTTTGTTTGTTTGTTATCCAGATTTCAGGAGTGTTTATTTATGCCAAATTATGAATTTGTTTTGTATTTATGCCAAATTTAAATCTCATGAAAAAAACTCATAGCCTCACACTTTACAGCTTTCTGATTGGTTGTTTTCATTAGTGGCTCTTTGCCACCTCACAGCGTGACAGTCTGTGTTTAAGAACCACACTTTTCATACACCAGAAACGGACACGGTTACCTCAAATAACTGAGTCACATCTCTGCATAAATACCACATGCTGGGAGGTAAAACCAGATTGTATATCTTTACTTTAAACAATAGCTGCTGAGCAGAGCAGAGAGTGTAAATACACCTGAGGAGAGAGTTTAAACTCACCCGTCATGTCTGGAGGGAACGCAGCAAACGGCTCTAGATAGAGAGAAAGAGAAGCAAGCACAGCAAAATATTAATACGCAATATGAAGTTAGATTCACTGTAACTGTAATACAGTAATTCTTACTTGGTAAAACAATAGATTTAATTTTAAAACACATTACAATGACAAATATCACCAGCTGTGTCTCACAAATTCAAATTCAAAATATTAATGTATGCATTGATTCTCTGCTTTGTAGAATCTCATAGAATCTTAATTTTAAGAAGGTTAGCATAAACTGTTTCTATATGCTTTTATTCATATACAATTATTCTCAGCTAAATCTGTTTGCTTCTTCATCTCATCCCTCACGGCTTAATGCGTGTTCTGATTTACAGTCTGTTGAAGCAGAAACGCAGCTTCAAGTTTATTTTCAAGTTTAAATTCATTTTTATTTGACATGTAAAGCATTTGTTTTGGAGGAGGACAAAAAGATTGTTCGAGTTCTTGAATGGAAAACAATTAGAACTAGGCGAAGCGCTATCGTGGGCGAGCAGAGGCCCTGGGATCTGGTTTTGGCGAGACATCCGACTGCTCTGGTCGATATGAACATTCCCAGCATGCTTTGGGAGAAATCACAGCAGGTGTATGGCTCACGAGACTTCCAGCTTTTGGATTCAGAGCGAGCTACAAAGTCCCCTTGCCTCAGCGCGAGCCAATCGTTGACAATGGGAGCCAGAAATGACTAAATCAGGTTTTTGTGTAATGGCCTGGGAATCGAGCACACGGGCCTTTTCTGATCTCTTTAAAACTGAAAATGCAGCAAAGATCCTTCTGTACAGTAATGCCTTTAAAATCTCTGTTTACAAACACAGAAAAATAGGCCATACGTAAGTCTATAAGTGTAAGACATCAAAGCAAGTGAAATTGAGATTTCTATGAAAAATTTTTGAAAGTTAATTTTAAGTGAAAATAAAAAAAATTACATTTGCACAACAAAACTTTAGCAATGAAGAATGCAAACACTTCGTGCTAAATTGTATCTACAAATTAATGAAAAAAATATAAGTAGGGCAAATAAAGGACAAAACACGTGATGGAAAGAGACACTCACGGGTGCATTCTGCCAGCGCTGTGATGATGTGAATGTTATCAATCCAGATGTGACCCTCTGTTTCCTCAAGAGACCCTTCCATTACAATCTGTGCCATGACAAACACTATATGAGATCACAGAAAATCCAGTTTCTCCCTGATATTCTACAGCTGAGTTATTACTCAAATCTAGCAAATTAAAATGTTAAGGTTTTTATTTTAAGACATTAGCATTCACAATGTGCTTGTTTCTCAAACCCTAAACTGATTTGACTTTAAATGGTTTACCTGGAATTCCTCTGAAGATCGAGGTATGATGATGGCTCCTTCTCTCCACACTGCTTCATGGTCTCCGTGGACGTCCCAGAGCAGGTTCTCCTCTTTCTGTTTGTTCCGCAGCAGAACCCGCAGGGCTCCCTGATTCTCCAGCTGGTAGGAGAACGTCAGGCAGAAAGATCCGATGTCTGTATCCATGCTGGGACTCAACAGCCGAGCTTTCTGTCCCTGGATCTCTGGATTGGCCTTGATGTAGAGATAGTTTCCCAAATCTGTGAGGGAACAAACAAGGTTAAAAATAGATTTAGAGTAAGATTGTGTGTGTGTGTGTGTGTGTGTGTGTATCACTCACTGTTGGATCCCATGGAAAGATCTTGACTCTGACCCAACACTGTGCTTTTGTTAGAGGTGTGTAGAACCCAGCTGAGGTCAGAATCCGGGTCGGAGGTCCAACCGCACCACCCTTGCTCGAAATCACACAGTCTTTTTTGAGACGGCAATGTGGTGTTGGTTACTGACATACAAAACGCATCGATTTAATCACATGAATATTTATTAACTCTGGCAAAAACTTTGGAGATCTAACATTGCTTCTAGCTAAATAGAGTTTTGACCTTTGACCTCAGCTGTCCTAAATGTGCAAAGATAAAGAAATGAAAACTATTGTGCTTGGATCATGTCAAACCTGGGCTGTGTTTCTGTGTGGCACTGGTCTCTACAGAGGAAGCCTGAGTCGGTTTGGATGTCTCCACAGCTGGTGTGGACCTTTCTGTGGGGAAGACGCACAATAAATAATCTTATCTTTACTCATACAAGATTTCATTTTATTCAGTCAACCGTGAGTCAGATTACATTAAATCATAAACCTCCAAACTCTGAATTTATGTCACAGCAGAGGTCCAGAGAATTTAAAATATAACCCATATAGAATTAAAAAGAAAAGATGAAAGGTTTGGGCCTTAAATAAGTGCAGAAGTTCATGAACCAGCACAGACGGGTCACTCACAGGAGACTCTACAAAGCAAGAGAATCAATGCATATATTAATATTTTGAATTCGTAAAAGATGAGACACAGCTGGTGATGTTTGTCATTGTAATGTCATGGCCTTTTCTGAAGCAATTAGCTAGCTAATAGCACTTCCTGTGCCCTCCCATCAACTGCCCCTCCCCTGTGCCCCCCTCCAACACTCTAAACCGCTTTCATGTGTGTCAACACCTGCAGTATCTCTCAGTGTCTGTTTTCTCTGTCTTCTGGTTTCATTAGTAAGAGATGACAAACATCATTACCTGCGAGAGGCAGCACCCATAAACACACGTGTACAAACACTCGCTGTGTTGTTAAGATGTCCTGTCAGTGTTCAAAGGTCAGCATGTGTCACACAGTAAATGATTTTAACCTTTCAGAGCTGTGACAGTTGTGTCAGCACAAAAGACAAATATCGAAAACATTGTCACAGAACTTATTACGTTCACAAAATGAGGCTGATATAAAAGATATCCGGTAAAAATTATTCTACTGTATGGCTTCAGAAGATTGCAACAGTCCACACAGTGATTTTAGTCTGTTTTGGAAATGTCAGTATGCTTTCAATGCATAAAAAACAATCTTTCAGTCTTTCATTTTAAGGAAAACAGACCAAAAAATTGATGACTCGTGTTGTTTGACCAATCAAAAGCACTCTTAAATAAAAAGGTCCACAATCAATTAAAAAAAATCATACAATTTAAAAACAAATATATCTAAAAAGTTAGCATAAAAAGGTCATTTTGGCAGCATGAAAATGTTTTCATTTTGCTGCTTTTTTGCATATTTTATTTGCCTTTTATCGGGTTATTGGCGAACGTCACATAATTCCTGCATGTCATCTGCCTCTTTAAATCATACATGTACTGTAACTCTACACCTCACCACAGACTGCAGACGGCTTAATGTGATTAAAACTAGCGGTAAGATCTCTAGTGTGTGTTTGTGTGTGTGTGTATGTCAGCGTGTGTGTGTGTGACGTCAGCGTGTGTGTGTGTGTGTGTATATGTGACATCAGCGTGTGTGTGTGTGTATGTGACATCAGCGCGTGTGTGTGTGTTGGGAGTAATGGCCAGTAAAGCAATGTAATAAAAGCATATGACTGATAGCTGTAATCTGTCTTCCATCTTTCTGCTCTCAATTTTTAGCACATATCCCATAATTCTCCTCTCTCTCAATCTACCCCCCCTCACGCACACACCTGTCTTTACATGCTGTCACATCCTTCCCCAGAAAACCTGATTAAACTGAAAAATTAAAAAATACATAAATAAATAAATACAAGATTCCTGCATATTTCATTGCTATTCTGAGCTGTTTTAGTGCGTTGCCATGTGATTTAGGATATTCTGTGTGGTTATTATTGTGTTGCTAAGGTGTTCTCAGCAAGCGTGTGTGTGCGGGAGAGAGAGAACATGGGAGAGAGAGAGAGAGAGAGTATGGTGTTATGCTTGTTAAGGGGACGGTCCATTTAAAAAAATAATTTTGTGTAGAACTTATTTAAAGTCATTCGCTCATCTAACCCCTTTGCACAATGTACAGGTCACAATGCTGATCAATGAATCACTGATTCTGTCTACAGACATATGAGTGTTTTATTAACACACCTAAAAGTAGAGCAAATATCTGCACACACACACACACACACACACACACGTCTGCAGCAGATCTATGATGAATTATAGAACACAGAGGATTATTGGCATAGAAAGCAGCTGTCTGATTACTGCAGTGTGTGTGTGTGTGTGTGTGTGTGTGTGTGTTTACTGTTTGAGGTTGATGATGGCAAACGTGCCACACAACATGATCACAATAGCTAACAATGTACATGCGCAAATGTTCAGAGCTACTGTATGTTATGCACAATATTTATAAAGCTTTATTCTGTTAATGCATCTCATTAATTGTCTGTGTATTTTTTCTAAAGAACAATCTGAAGAGACAATAATCACATATCTAAGATCTCCATTATGTCTCCTGAGCTGTGAAAGAGCAACATTTGTCTTCTGTGCTGTCAGCTTGAGAACTTCTGCCTATACTCTGTTTAAAATGGTTGTTGTCTCCCATCAGCTTCACTCAGAAACAATCGTTTCCATTTTCTCTTCCTATAAGTCTATTTGTTTTTCTTTTACTTCTCCCCACCATCAATAAAAACAACAATGTTCAGCCTGCAACAGTTTTCACATTAGTCTTTTTTCTGAAGAGCATGTCCTACCTGGCAGGCTGCAACCCAGAACTTCCAATCTCATTCCGATCCCGGCTGGAGACCAGCGTTCCGGATAGATCCGGATGAACTGGGCGGGCAGCTCCTCAAAATGTCTCAGCTCTGGAGTGTCATAGTTCGTGTTTCCCTCAAACAGCTACAGCAAAGAGATTACACAAGAAAATATTAGCAAAGTGAATTTAGATGTCAATTTTTAAAATTGTTTAACTGAAACAGGTGTAGCGATCTATTAAGGTTGCTCCCCCTTCATCTGCTGAGATGGCCAAGCTTGTTAGACCTGGTAGACTATCTTAGCCAACTGGTTAGAGGTGGTAGACAGTCTTGGACCAGGAACATCACAAGTAATATTTTTCAAAAACAACCTTACGATGGTTTGACCTGGCTTTACCAGCAGGATCTCTGGAAATAGCCAGTTCCAGAACCATAACAATGCTTCAGAATATTCTAAAACACGCTGTATGCTTGTATTAAGGAAGAGCCTATGGACAGCATAAATACCCTAGGCATGCTGGTTTTGTTGTCCATTATTAAATTCCAGTCTTTTCCATTGAGGCTGTGCGCTATGCGGTACTTCCGGACAAAAGCACGGTTCTCTGAGTTGGTTCCTCCCTCTCCGCTTCGAGCCCCTTGAGTAATCACTCCTCTCACTGTTTTGGGCACGCCTAGGTCCACCTGGAGCCATTCTTCTCCAGCAACGGGCTGGGCAGGACCCGGGAACCATCCTGACTTACTGGCTACCAGACGTGCGGCTCCAGGGGTCCAGTGGAGGTCTCTGACTGAGGAGGCTGAAATCTGGGAATCCGGGATTAGTCCAGACAGCATTCCTTGGAGTTCAGAACAAGGAGCATCTGGTGGAAAATGATAAACATTTTCAGTTTAAAACATTGCAATCTCAAAAGGTGGTGTTGAGCTGAAAATAGGGTCCGTTTAAAATATTAATCGATTAATGATTTAGCTTGCGCTTTTATCTAAAGCGACTCACAAAATATTTATTAGGGGGCGTGCACAGTGAACGTGATTAGCAAAGCTTAGTAGTCTCTCATTTTTAGAGAGTGCTGGCACTTGAAGACAATGTGATCCTATAACTCAACTGGTACAGCATAGCACCAAGATTTTGGGTTTAATTTCAGGGAACACATACAAAAAGCTCTTAAAGACAATCTATATCAGAGGTCTCCATTGTGGTCCACAGAGCTGCAGAGTTTAAATTCATCCCTAGCAAATCACAACTGAAGCAGCTAATCAAGGTTTTTGGGAATGTTAGTAACAGGCAGGTGTGTTGGAGTAGGTTGGAGCTAAACTCTGCAGGTCTGTGGACCTCCAGGAACATGGATTGGAGACTCCTGATCCATATAAGATTGCATTGGTACATAATGGAGAAGATGTGCAAACCTCACCTGTAATTTGGCAGCCATAGAGCTCAAAGCGTAGAGCAATGCCGTTATTCCACGTCTGCGGTCGGATTCGAACAAAGCGGGTCAGAACTGGCTGAGGAACACGATTCAGAACCACCTCAGATGGGTCCGTGTTGCCATTGAAAATCTGGAGCAAGTAAACATGCAGATTAGACTGGATCTAAAGCATCACCAAAAAAAGATGTTAACAGAAATGTTGGAACTGTCATGCTTAAAAATTGAGTGAGTGTTTGTTCTCTCTGAAAGCAGCAGTGATGAAAAAGAGCAATTCATCTAAAGAGTGAAACCCTTTACATGAACAGAACAGCCTGCAGTTTTCTTCCCCAACACGTCCTTTCATGATATCACAGCCCAATGCTTGTGTTTCCACTTAAAAAACAGTTAGTGTCATTAAATGAAATGCTTTTCAGAACTTGTGGAATAACACTTCATTTGAAAAACATCTGATTTTGATATGCACATTCAAATGACCAATTAGCATAGCAAAGAGCTCATTTTCTTTGTGTTATGTATTTTTCTTAGACAGTATTTCAAACACTGTACTAATTAAACTTGGGAACATTATAAACTCTCTTTCTCTCTCTCTCTCTCTTTCTCTCTTTCTCTCTCTCACATACCTCAGAACCACAAGAGACCCCCAAATGCTTCAGAATGCATGATAAGGACTAGATAAAACTGAACACCAGTGAAAAATAACTAGATAACAGAGAAACTTCCCATGCAGAGTACATTTTACTGCTGTTACTGTCTTTATTCGTCTTTCTTGTCAAAGGTTTAGTGTACGTTTGTGCTGGTTTGTTTTAATCAACTCGTTGTGACTGGCATTAGATGGATGTCCTCCGGCAACATAGTGTAACCTTTCTAAAAACACACACAGACATCTGCGTTTTCTTCCACATATGTAGGTGGTTTGAGTGACAGCGGATTTCTCCCAGCCAACGGAAAACATTCCTGATCTGAGATCAAGAGTGACAGAGGCCAGGCGGAGCTGTAAGGGCCGTCAGCCTCACTTATAAAACCGTGACTTTAACCAACACCAGCGGCAGTGAAACCATCTGATAAAGTCAAGCAGCACTAGAAAATTATGTGGATTAGATGGTCTCAGACACAGAATTTATTGAGCTCATACTGTTGAATTTTCTCTATATTCTTTTAGCTCAAGGCCAAAACCTCCTTTAACCTTATTTATTATTTATCTCATCCTCGTCTACTGACCATCCTACTGGAAAATCCAGTTTATGCTGGTAGCTGCAAACCATTTGTGTGGTAGGTGGTCTCCTCCAAGCATTTGGACCGGCAACAAACATCTAGCATGCACAATGTTCCAGAAACTAGCCTGACCACCTTTTAACTAGCTAAAAGCTGGACAATCACGCTCAGGCACGATTCAAGGCAAATGTGCCTAGTGTGAGAAAACCCTTACAAGTTCTAGTAACATTCAAAACACGTATTAACGTTATTTCTTGGTTATAATAAATGTTCCACTAACAACCTAAGAATAATGCTTTTGATATATATATGTACATATGTATGTATGTTTTTAACGTTAAAAACATTCTATTAACATTACTGCAATGTTCTGTGAATATTGCCTGTTAGCTGGGTACCAGCTGAGGTTATATTTTTCAGCACACATCCTATGGAAAAAAACAGGCTGTGGGCAGAGGTCTTCATATGGAAGAACCCATTTTTAGTACTGTATGCTTAAGGCTAGAAAAATTCTACAAAAATCAACTCTGTATTCTCAGTAGAGGAAGCCCACTCACAACCCTCACATAATGATTCAATGATGCACTGACTGTAGTGTGGAGAAAGCTCTGTGTTGTGACTGGTGAAGCCAAACAGACAGACAGATCGAGGCTGACTAGACAGATGACCTCTTACCAGACGTTTTGGCAGTAAGCAGTCAGCCATACACTCTCTGAAATTCACCACAGCAGCTCAGCAGAGCTCACCATTAACAACAGAAAAGGACAGAGGTTAAACTAAACAGACCCTGCAGAAAAGCCAGCGGGTCTGAGAGATGACAACAAGGACCAATCAAGACTGAGGAATCATGGGAAAGAAAAGAGAGAAATATAATATCATAAGAATTACAAGCTTAATAGACCCAAATCAACATAGACACAATGAAAGATATGGAGTTATTTTAAAAGACCTCATTCATGATGAACATTCTGTAATCTTTCTCCTGGTCCACCTGTTTTCATTCATGTGGATGAAGATGTTGACAGTGAGAACTGTTTCTGTTTGGCTGGTTCAACACCAGACAGTGTGTGTGTGTGTGTGTGTGTGTGTGTGTGTGAGAGACACTTAAGTGCTCACTACAGAACAATAACTCTTTCCCCTCCCTTGACTTTTCTGTCAATAGAAAGAAAATATAACAAGACTCTCCCCTTAATCCCAAATCACTCTCATTTCTTCCTGTCTTCCTGTTTTCCTGCATCTCTGTCTCTCTCGTCTCTTTGTAACTCTCAGACTGTCATGGGCCTCAGACACACAGACTAAATGGTTTTATATTTGATTTTCACTTCTCCTGTAGCAACTGAGTGTGTGTGACAGATTTATTGCTTCCCAAGACTGATTTAAAGGAATTTCAATAATAAACAGGACATTTTTCTAGCCTGTTGTTATTGGAACATTTTATAAAACCTTAATAGAATTAAAACAAAGTTTGAGTAACGTTCTTATAACCAACTGCTTAGAAAGGTAAATATAAAAAATTATAAATGTTTATATGGAAAATGTGCCTTGATTATTTTAAACTAAATTTTGTGGGTTTTAGTTTTAGAATTAAACATTTCTACTTCACAGCAATGGCTGCCTGATACGATGGCTCCTCAAATACACAAATATTGAGATCTGATCAATATTAAACCATGATTATTTGTTATACTGCAGATGCCTGTTATACACACGCATGTGTCTGCACATCTGAAGGCTTCATGCACATTCAATCAACAAATTAAAATCATAAGCAGAAATGACTCTTGACATTATATGACCTCACAGAGGGGAGAAATTCCTATTTATGAAAGAGCTGAAGGCTTCTGTCCTCTCACAGAACTCATTTAGCTCCTCATCTCTGCAAGACCCAACAACACACCCTCAATATAAACAGCCATTACAATGAAGGTGACCGTTTGTCACCCACACAACGTTTTTAATGTTATGTAACCTTTATATCAAAAACGTTATTCCTAAATATAGTTGGGGGAACGTTTCTACAAACTATTTTGAAAGTTCCTATAACTTTCAAAATAACATTTTTAACCTTTTTGTTACTGGTAACCTTTTTGTTACCATGTTAATGGAAATGTTAGGGAAACTTAAAATTAAAATTGTTTGCTGGGCAAGCACCACAACTTAACATGCTGGACCACGCAGAGATTGTTTCATACATCTTGATGAATCATTGAGGCATTTCAGATGATGTTTAGGAAGATGGTGGACACAGATGTATTTTAAGTTCTTGCCTTATGGTTTTTGCCATGCCGGTACGTCATCCAGTCTTCTCCATTAGTGCTAACTTCTAGTTTGAAGGATGTTACGTAGTAGGACTTCCCGGTTTCCTTGGAGATGGCTCCTTGCGTAGAGATCCCAGTAAGAACTGTGAGGAACCAGAGATTCACCTGAGAAAGATATAAAGTGATTGATGTATGAGGAAATATAGAGAGATAAGCTTGAGATAAGATCTGAAGTGATTAATGTGTGACTGGAATAAAATACCAGGTTTTATGTAGCACTGTAGTACCAGAGGCTCTTATGCCATTTATGGTTTCCAAGCAACTTGGTGTAATATCAAATTCAACTAATGTGCGGTCTAGTCATCCAATTCTAGATATAGTAATCTAGATGTAGCTTATCCAATCAGATTTTAGAATGAGCCGTTTTTTTAAGATACATTCAAGCTTTGTTCATTCATGTAATTTACAGTAAACCCTATCTAT
>JAZGTK010011205.1:1935-15795 GCA_036877625.1 Ambastaia sidthimunki | reverse complement strand
CTATTTGTCTTTTATAATAGCAGCTTTATTGTGAAGCCTGCAATTTGTCAGATTCCTCAGATATTTTATTAAATCCTCACAGCCACACTTCTTTTTTCTCCAGTAGAGCAACTGCAGAATATTAACAGAAATTTTAAAGAAAAGACAACTTTAGCCAACTTTTTTAAAGATTTAACTTTTCTATTCTTGGAATGTGCTCAGAAAAAAATTCAATACAATTCCACAAAAGATTTTTTAAGCCTTTTCCAGTTAGAACTTAATTCCCACTGTAAAAGCAAATTTTCCTGCTCTCCCACTTCTCCTCTGTGTTTGAAGTTTTCCTTCATAATTATTTTTTATTCCAAAGTTTCAGCTTTTGCCTGCAGGGTTTTACTCTCTACTGCTTTGAGTTTCTGCTCTCAGATGACAGGCAGCAAAAAACACAGCAGATTTACACAATAAAAAGTTCTGACAGTGACACAGAATTTAGGTGTTGTTAGACAGTCAATTACATATTTATAAACTCTGTTAAAATATAGGCTACCTTGACTGTTTCTGATGATGTAGTGATATTTTTATATAGCCTGTGCTTTCCTAAAATTTCCAAACAAACGCCTCAGCATTTTTGTTTTACATTTCGATTTAAAATCTTAAATTGCTATCAGACCTATCAAAATTTCAATTATTTATACTTTAAAAGATGTTGTAAATGACTGTAATTTGTGAAATTGTGTTTGGTTTATCTGTGAAAAGCATGCCTGCTCTTTTTGACTGTCTCCTGAAGTTCTGATTGCCATAACAGAAATGATGATTACAAAAGCAGGTGTTTGCAATTAAAGCATCAGGCTGTCACTGTCTTAACACTGCTTGTTAGGAAAGAGAGCTTTTTGAAACTTTAATCTGAGTATTTCAGCTAGCTGACCTGAAACACATGTTAACAACATTATATCAGGACTAATCAAAGAGCGCTCACATTTGTTAATTTTCCTAGTCTACTTTAAATGTTTCATGGAATTAAGCCAACAATTACCCATGATTAGCTGTGGTTTCTAACATGACCTCCCCTAAAAAAAACTGAGTGCTAATCATGATGTTAAAGCAAAGCACACACACTTTTCCACTTTTAAATCAGAATATATTTCTCGTGAGTTTCTAGGAGACCACCATACTGTATTTGCTATTACTGTGTTTGCTATTTCTGCTGCCATTTTATACTGTTAGTACATACTTTCAATTTTTGTCTCCATGAAAAACCTAGATGATCGATTTCATTTGCAAAATGTGCAGCACACAACCAGAACACATTGCAAGCAGAACTGTATCCAGAAGTGCCATTTTTATACAGTCTTGAATTACAATTCAAAATGAATTTCTGTGATAATGGCTAGACAGTACCTGCTGATTTAAACTGTATGTAATGTAATCTGATGAGGCCATATAATAGTAATGTAACACACTGCTGTTTGAAATGTTAGTGTTATAAAATCACATGCTTACATTATAGTACCAGAAAGGAAATGTACAAATTATAACATGTATAGTATGTAGTAGGCTGTGATTACAAACATACAGTATTTCAAACATATTTACTACTGCACTACAGTCTGTACAGGAAAACATAGACAATTGTAATAAAATAGATAATAACAACAATAATCCAGTGGACACAGCAAGCGTTTAATCAGTCGCTTGTTCATTTTGTGCAGTCCAATGTTGAAGCCAATTCCCAGCTACCTTCAATTATATTGGGAGACAGCTGGGAAAATAGTGTTTGAAGGGGGAGGAACAATAACAGGTGCTGGAAAGAAAAGCATCAGCAGCTCTTTGTAACGTAAAGCTGAACGTCTCAGCGTATTCAAGCCGAGACTTGGGAGGGTGTGGGAAGATGCTGTGCACACATGCTTGTGTGGACTACTGTCATGTAAGTGTGTTTTCTGTTGAAAGACAGTGAATGTGTCATTTTAAACATGGAAAGCAAAGTGTTACACAGCAAAGCAGATTATATGAACACATTTTGGTAAAATTAACATTCAGCTATAGTAAAGGGATAATTGTTTTGCACAAAAGAGGAAAATGAACTTATTTTCATAATTTGTGGTTCAGGCTTTGATCAGCAGAGGCTGATTTTAGGAGGTTCCCTTTCGAGGGAACTCGACGCTGCATCCGGCTTGACACTATGGGGAACGCGCTTCATGTGCAAGTCTGAACACGTATAAAATCACGCCTATTTATAGGCAGGTCAAGGTCATGTGACATGGATGCTGAGGTTTACAGCTTGATTTGGTGAAGGAGCATGGGAAAACAGGCTCCGCCTTTTCTGTCTCGCTCTCTGCTGAATCAGATGAGCGCATGCTGCCCATGCACAAATGTAACATATATACATATATCCAATGTCTATATATGAAACCTGGCCTATAAGGCATACAGTAACTCATCAGGGAGGGCTGCGTTCACATCCCCTGTTCAAGCTGGCATGGCAGATCCTTCTGTGGGCAGAGACCAGGCTGCTCGCCGTCAAAGCAATGTATATCCCAGGGCATACAAATCTGAGAGCAGGGGCTGAGGCGCAGGAAGTGGAGTCCATTTGGCAGAGGTATGGCAGAGCAGAAGTAGACCTGTTTGCCACCAAGGAGTCGACATATTGTCCCCTCTGGTTCAGCTCAACTCATCCAGCTCTGCTGGGGTTAGATGCCATGGTACAGATGTCATGGCCAGGTCTGAGTTCATCTACTATTGGTAGTATGTTCAGGCCTACCCAAATCTGTTTTTCAGGCCTTAATGTCTCTTCTTTCAGGCCTTAATGTCTCTTCTGAATGGAGTCCCTTGGGAGCTGTCTCAGGCTCAGTGGTCGATCTTTCAGAGATGTGGGTCTGGCCCCTGAGGGGAGCCAGCTCTTAAGTTCTGCTCTCTCAATCGAGGTCATAGAGACCACTTTGAGTTCCAGCGCTCTGTACACTACAAGATTGTATTCCCTGAAGTGACAGCTCAGTGTCATGATGTAAGAGACACAACCCTGTTGGTTCAGTGCTGGAGTTTCTCCAAGAGCACCTTTCTGCAGAGTTAGCTCCTCAAGGTTTATGTGGCCACTGTGTCTGCTAGCCATTAACCTGTTGATAAAACCTCTTTTGGGAGACAGCCCCTGGTGTCTTATTTTCTACATAGTGCCAGACAACTGGGGCCTTTCTGGCACACACAGGTCTTGGGACTTTAAGGGGTTTCTCTTTGGCTCCATTTGAGCCCATAGAGTCAGCTTTAAATAAGTTTCTGACTCTTAATGTGGGTCTACTATTAGGTCTTACATCACTCAAAAGAGTAAGGGATTTACAGGTTCTTTCTGTAGACCCTGCCTGTTTGGATTTTGCCCCTGGCTTTAAGGCCATTTTGCACCCTCGGCCAGACTATATCCTCAAAGTGCCCGCTACAGCTGCTCACCCGGTGGTGCTTCAGGCCTTCAGGTGATTATTGTGTCCAGTTAAAGCTTTGAGGATCTGTGTCCACCACTTAAGGCAGTGGCGTAAGACCTCCCATCTTTAAGTCTGTTTTGGTGGTGGCAACTGAGGTAATGTGGTCACAAAACAGCGATTATCTCACTGGATCACAGATGCTATTACCCTGCCCTATGAGGCCTTGTGTCACTTTTGGGCATCAGAGCCCATTTTACCAGGGGTGTAACATCATCTAAGGCTCTGTCTAGGGAAGTATCTTCAAATGATGGGTATTCTTTAAATTATTTTAAGTATTTAAGCACAAGTTGTTCAATCAAAAGGTTTCTCAGCTCATGAGAAACATAAATTCGGTCAACTGCTTCCAAACTTTCCTCTACTTGTGTACGTCACCTAATAATCAGTGATATTACACTGCTGGCCACCAGTCTCCATGCATTAATAAATGTTTCAGGGTGTAAAGAAGGAACTTAGGTTGGTTCACTGTTATTCTTTCCTCAGAAATCACGAGTATCTACATTTGAGAAGATGTGGGCTTTCATGAGCAGCAGACAGAGCACGTCACTGGTCAAATCCATTGAGGATGGCATTCAGAGGGTTCTCAAGTCTGATTACGCCCTGCTGATGGAGTCAACTACCATTGAATATGTCACTCACAGAAACTGCAACCTCACACAGGTCGGAGGCATTATCGACAGTAAAGGTTATGGCATTGGCACTCCGAAAGGTACCAACACTATAACATCAGACATAGTATTATCTGATTGGAAGAACTGTGCAAATAAACCTGTGACTGAACATTGTATAATAACATGTAAAATTAAGTTTCTACATTCATTGGCAACCTACAGTTCAGACTGGTTAATAAGTGATCATCAAAAGAGTGTCTGGAAAGATAAACCTAAAAAAAAGTCCACCTCCACAATCTAGCCGTGTGTTTGATGATTGATTACTGTTTGTTTGCTATGCTGCCTCCTTTATGCTATTACTTCCTGTTTCCTGTCATGTGACTGCTTACATAACAGGTAGATGAAGCCATATTTAAAGACATACATAATATTAGGAATAAAATGGTTAATATAACTTCTATTAAACCATCATACCTAAAATCGTCATTATACAATGTAAGGCAGGTAAACTGGCAGTACTTCACAATGATAGAATGATACAACGTGGTTTAAATATAATAAATATAGGAAATGCACAGTGGAAACGTCTCGATTTACTTATCCCTGTTCCCTGAAAAAGCGAGAACGAGATGCTGCCTAGCAAACGCTTATGAGAACATTCTTTGTTCGATCGGTTGTGAAGCATGTGTGTCAAACACGCCAAGAAATTGGCTTAAATAACCTCGGGTGACGTCATTGATTACATGCACCTGAGGGTTATAAACAGACGTGATGCGGACACATCATCAGGTTACACCTTTGTCTGAAAGGACGTCCAGGCACGTCTACAGTGCGGCATTGAGGCACAGCATCTCATTCCCGCTTTTTCATGGAACAGGGTTACAGTCAAGAAACCCGATACGTTCCCTATCAAAAGATACTCTCTATGCTGCATGTCAAATGCTTATGGGAACGAGAATACCAACGCCACTGCACTGGAAGTGTCTGGACCTCTCAAGGTTGTGTAGTGTGTGCGCACAAGCATTGAAGAGGTCTCAGACATGACTCTAGGATGCTGACTCAAGGACAAGTGAGCCCGGAGTAACATGAACATCCAAACTATAGAATCTGACAAATGTGTGCGAATGTGGCTTCTCACCAAAGCCGTAGAAAATGCAATGTGGCCCCCATATCATATGTAAAGCTGCTCCGACTTATGCCACTTGCTAGTGCGGTGGACGTAAATCTGAGGAGCACATACTGGACACAGTAAGTGAAGTCTTTTCTACTCTGGTGTTGTGAATGGCGGAGGGCAGAAAGCTTCAAGAACAACCAGATGTATGGTCGAGAATAGAACTTTCGGAAGATAATCAGGGTGAGGGTGCAAAATAGCTTTGACCAGCCCAGGGGCAAAGTCTAGGCAAGATGGCGAAGCCTGCAAATCCTGCAAGAGCCTGCAAATCGCCAATTCTCCTCAGAGAAGTAATAGCCATTAGAAAAACCATCTTTAGTGTCAGAAACCTGACAGGCGCTGACTCTAGCAGTTCAAAGGGGGTGTCAACCAAACCTTTGAGCACTATGGCTAAGTCCCACGAAGGAACTGTTGCTTTATTGGGCGGCCTCAACCGCTGGGCTCCATGAATGAAGCGGGCAACTAGAGGCTGTTTTCCCACAGAAACCCCATCAAACAGAACACATAAGTTCTTCTAGTGGAGTGAGTCTTAGCACTTAGAATAGTTTCTACTACGTCAGCTGGAAGCCCAGCATCTCTTAGTTGGGGGATGAAACACTGTCCCCTGTTGGGGGATGAAACACTGTTCCTGTGCCTGAGAGAGAAGATCTCTCCTGACCGGAATCGCCCATGGCGAGCCGTCAAGAAGATTTATTAGGTCTAAGAACCACACTCTGGTTGGCCAACAGGGTGCTATCAGTAAGAGGTGAGACCCTTGTTGACGGACCTTTGCCAGGACTCCCGGGAGCAGAGCAATCGGAGAAAAATGCGTAAAGACACAGTCTTGGCCACGTATGGGAGCTGGAAGAGTCAGAGAGAAGTAGAGGTGACATTGTGCTGTCTCCTGTGAAGCAAAGAGGTCCACCTCTGCTTCGTAAAATCTACTTTGGGGTGGAGTTTTCATTCCCAGTGTGTCACAGCTTGTGAATGCAGCCCCCATCTTTCTTGGGAACCAAAAAATACCGTCTGTAATAGCCTGACTCTCTGTCTGGCAGGGGAACATGTTCTATGGCCCTTTTGTCCAATGGGGTTTGCAATTCCTGTGTAAATGTGCTCGTTCCGGTTTCACAGAAGTGGAGACCACGCAGTTGAAATGCAGAGGACGATATGCAAACTAAATCCTGTAGCCTTTCTCCACAGTGTTTTCTTCCCAAGGAGAGATATTCAGCAGTAGCATCCATGCTGCCAGTTATTCTGAAAGGGGCACTAGTTTTGACACTTCATTTTGTTGGGGGGGTGTTAAATGCCCGGCTTCCTGTAACATGGCAGGAGGCAACCGAACACATAACATTTTGCTAAGGGTGCCAGGAAGGAGCCTCTACTTTCTGTAGGAACTTTACGCGCCCCTACCCAGGGGGACACACCCCCACAGTCCTGGGCACACCAGCCTCATGATTTTTTCTTTGAGGAAATGATGCTCATCAGGTCCGGTCTCTTTGAGGCGGACTATAAGGTGGGGTGAGCTGCTCCCCACTCTCTTTAAAGGGGCGCAAGACTCGCCACACTCTCCTTCTGAGCTTTTTGACTCTGAAAAAAGAGAAACTGAACCTGGTCGGGACTGGGTGGCTGACAGTCCCAACGCTTGAGCACGGCAGGGGAGAAACCTCACAAATGCCTCTTCATGGCGCTTTGCCTCCCAGAACCTACTGACAACTGTATTGACAGCATCACCAAGTAGGCCAGAAGGCGAGATGGGAGCATCAAGGAGGAATAAACAATCCCTCTCTTTGATGCCCGTGAGGTTGAGCCACAGATGTTTCTCCGTGGAGACCGCGGCAGCCATAGAACGGCCGATGGCACGGGCCGTCTGCTTAGTCGCACAGAGAGACAGATCCGTGGCACGATGAAGTTCTATAAACACCTCTTCATTGAAGGCCCCGTCTGTGCGGAAAGCTTTCCCCACCAGCGAGGATGTCAGTCTACAAGGCTTGGTGGGGAGCATAGGCTTCTTTCAAGAAGATGAGGTCCCAGGGGAGAGATAGCCCGCAAGCGTCTCTTCCACCTGGGGCATCATTATGTAGCCCTGTGCCTTTGCATCCCCAATGGTCGAAAAATCGATGTCGTTGGTACAAAGACACGGGATAAATAGGGCTTACTCCATGAAGGAATGAGCTCATCATGAAGGTCACCCAAGAAGGGGAGAGACCGTCGCTGAGGCCCCTCCCCCCGCCCATCTGACAGAAATCTGTCATCTAACTCACCCAAAGTTATTTAAGCCAATTTCTTGGTGTGTTTGACACACATGCTTCACAACCGGTTGGAAACAGAATGTTCTCATAAGCGTTTGATACGCAGCATCGAGAGTAGTTTCTGATAGGGAACAGGAAATTAGGTGAAATTCAGATGATGGCTTCCTTCTGGATGAATGTTAATGCGCTGAGACGTTGCATAATTAACATTAATTTGGATTAATAAATGCTGTAAACATTTTCATTGTTAGTTCATGATTAATTCATTAACTAATGTTAACCAGTCGAGGCTTATTGTGTTATTGTAACTTTTTATTGAATATTGGTGTCATATTGGTGTCATATCGGCTTGCCATATTGCTGTCTCCATTTTGTTAATTTTGCAATTATGAGCAGCAATTACTAGTATGAAGTCACTTTAATTCAATCTTGCCAAATTCACATTTAATGTCTTATTAAAACATTGACATGATTATATATTTTTGGCAGAGGGGATTTCCACTTCATTTCATAGTAGTCTACCTGTGAAACTATTTAATCAATGTATATTCAGTCTTTGCACATTCTGATATTAAAGATGTTATTCAGGCTCTCCGTACAGGGATAAAATCACAATAGCTATCCTCAGCATCCTGGAGGATGGCCGGCTTCACATGTTAAAGGAGAAATGGTGGAGTGGCAGCAGCTGTCTGGAGGACGAGCGCTATGAGACGGGGCCCATGGGCATTCAAAATCTGGGCGGAATCTTCATCGTTCTGGCCTCAGGTCTGGTGCTGTCTGTGTTTGTGGCTATAGGAGAGTTCATCTATAAGTTGCGGAAAACAGCAGAGCGTGAACAGGTGAGACTCACGAGAGGTTCAATATCTTGGCCAATAAAAGAATAACTGGTTGATATGGTTGATAGTTGATGGCTGAAGCAGCTATCAGTATTACTGATACTGTAAACAACCCCTGTTCCTGATTATTAAAGTTCAGAGGTTGTGATACAGATACAAATGATGGTGTTGAGGAGAGGTAAGCTATTACTTTTCTAAGAAACTGGATGACCAAACAAATGAAAATTGGACAAAAAATTCGGGATACTTAAATTGTACATTAATTAAAGAGGACCATATTCACCTCTAGAGATCAGAATACAACTAAGTCTTGGGAGTGGCTCATTTGATTTGGGCCAGTAACCAGCAACCCTCCACAACACCTAATTAATAATTTAACAATACTGTGCTAACATAGCTTACCTTAGCAGCCACACAGAAATGCCCTGGCAGATACACTCATTACAGTGAGCAAGACAGTGTAGCACTCAAACTCAGTAATGTCTTTTAATACTGCCTATTGTCCCTGAGATGTTTCAGATTTTTTTAGAGGTTTTATCAACAGCGTGCCAGGTGGGATATAAGCACATGAAGGGCAAAGTCACACACACCAATAATTCTATTAATTCACCAAGTCAACACTTAAACTCTATTTACAGATATTCCATATTCAGCAAGCTGAGTGAAGCTAAAACACACACACACCTGATAACATCATAGAAATCTGTCTACTGATTGAATAAAGAGATGAATAACCAATCAAACGCCCCAAAAGATTTAAAATAAAATAACAAAATCCCTTCCTTTTTTGTAGACACATTTCCCAGATAAGATCTGATAAAATCTGCGGGAGGCTGACATTTAAACCACTTTGATCATGTATGTCAGCGTAGAACTTTGAATATTTTTATCACACACCCCACTAAAATGAACTACTTGATTTTTTTTTTTATTAAATCATAGAATTTTTGTCTTAATTGCATAGTTGACCACTGCCTGACTGTATGAAGTTTTATTGTGTGCACATATTTACATATCTAGCACTAATGTATTTATTTTATTTCAATCTGGAGGATTAAAATCAGTCTTAAATTGTAAGAATTTTTTTTTAAGAATGTACTGGCCACTGTGTTTCATATACTTAAAGTAAATGGGATAATAGTGGCTCCCCCAACAAAATGGCTCCCCCTTTTATTGGATGCAAATGTACTTAATTCCTCTTTTGCCTTTGTCCCCCACCCCCCACCATGATACTTTTTTTCTATCAAGAGGTCTTTCTGCAATGCGGTGATGGAAGAGATCAGACTGTCATTCATGTGCGAGAAACGAATGAAACACAAGCCCCACCTCCAGCCTCCAGCCACGGTGAAGACGGACGCGGTGATCAACATGCACTCCTTCAACGACCGCCGACTGCCGGGAAAGGACAACATGAGCTGCAACACCACGAGAACGCCCGTATTTCCATGACTTGTCTGGGCGATGGGCACCTGAGGCATGTCCCCGGGGGCATGCCGAACAGCAGGGACTATGGCCCGGAGATGATCACGGCATTTACCATTAACCGCAGAGACATCCGAAACCAAATAAGCAGTCAGAACGGAGGCAGTAGCAGCAAAGCAGGTAGTGACAACATTCTCAAACCAATGTATCCCACTATGCCATTGAGAGAGGGAGGCCGATCTGTTTCCTTCCTGTGAAGAGAGAGAGTGCCACGCCCCCCAAACTATCTGCACACAAGTCTGATGTTTACAAATGCAAAGCTCATTATCCGATACAAGGAACTTGAAGGAACCCCATCCCCGGTTCCCAAATAAAATATGGTTCTCATTGGAACATCAACGAAAATGTGGAAACGAAACTTTTTGGTGCATGGCAATAAAGAAAACTACAGACAGACATAAAGGGACGTAGTTTTCATAGAGTATCATTTATAGCATTGATATAGCATTTGATTCATTTTTGAGAGTCAAACTGCTGTGAGTGTTGAGCAGTGTTGTGATGGAGGCAATAAATGTCTCAGTGAATGCAATGTATATTATAGGTACAATAGGACAGTTTAGTTTGACACGCTGTACTGAAGGTAGCAAGACCTGCTAGTATGTTAGAAACCCCTTAAACTCCACGTTCCTGAAGAAAGCATAGCATCCACATTTGTTTATGGAAATAAACAAGGTTGATTTCAGTAGAAAACCACCTAAATAAAATAAAAAAATGAATAACAATTCCTGCAAAATCATTTTATAGTGCTCACAAGCAAGGCTTGCAGCCATGTTGATTTATTTGTGCTTCATACTTTGCCAGCAGATGTTTTTTACAGTGAGATCTAATGATAATGAAGGATAAACACAACAGTTGACAATGATCTGTCATGTAAATGGATTGAAACACTTGAAACGCAGCTTTCTCTGCAATCAAGAAAACGAATAACACATTGACTACTGTCTCTTAAATGAGACATCAGACAGCTTTTCATAGCAAGAGTATTCAGTATACAGGTGTATACAGAAGACTCAAAATAAAACAAGTTTGTCATGTGATAAAAAACAAATATAAATTCACAAAACAAAAAGTTTTAGGTCCCATGAGCTGAAGTTTCTCTGCTCATGTACCTGTTCAGATAGCAGCCACTTTAGCATTTGCCCATGTGTGAGGCATCTGGTTTGATGTAGAGAGTTTAGAGGAGGCGTGGCCTTTGTCAAATTATAAAATCTGAGTTTTGTTATTAAATCTAATTTTCTTTTGTTGTCTAAGTATGTAAATGTAATCATTGACTCTTAACTCATTCCAAACACAAAACAGAGGGAAAGACCCACATGTAAGTTATAATTTACTGATGATTTGAATATAATGTTCTCTCAGATCTCAGCTGCATTGCATTTTTAAATGTTTTGTGTCACGACTGGTCATATGACAGTCAAGAATCAATGAGAGAATACTGACTTCGTGTTTGTTGTTTTTTGGCGTGTCAGTGATTATATTTGTAGTTTTACACCCTCAGACACCTGATTACACAGTGTATCTTCTCAAAACACATTTCAGATCTGCTCTGATGGGGTCTTATGTGTCTAAATGTGACATCAGGTTATGACCTTATCATAATAGACCACCACTATGGTTTTCACATCAAGGCTTTATGACTTAATAAACACAGAGACAGAGCAAAATTGCAATATGTGCGTATCAGACATTAAACCTGTAATAGAAAACTGGATGCTCTCAGTGAACAGGGAGCAGGTTCAGGCAAACATTGTCAGCATACTCATGCATTCACTGCATCTGCTGGCTTTCTATGTGTCTACCACATGGGAGAAATTCTCATAATGAAGCATTGTCATGATGAGGTGTAGGTGCTACGAGTCTCCGCCCACTGCTTCACGGCAGCTTGACCAATCACAGACCTCTGTGAGGTCAATGTAACGGACAGTGATGAAAACAAAAGAAAAAAACAAAAGAAAAAAAAATTGTGATGAACATTTTTATGGTGAATTATGTAATTATCAAAAAATCTTCATGTGACTTGATGTTTCTTTGGTAAAAGCTCATTGTATATGTGTTATTCAAATTCTGTGTAATTAACACTCTGTTGCAAAGTAGGGTATGTATTAGATGAATGCTACAGAAAAAAAACTGTATTTTACTGAATATCAATGATTTTTACCTGTAGTTTTTCCTCAGCTTTTCTCTTCTGGATAATTTGTGAAATGCTGTATCAAGTGTGATACATGCATATAATATAATAATACATATAATGTAGGATGTAGTCACAAGAAAACAGAAGTGGATTTACAGAACAATAATTTAATGGTCTGGGCCCCTAATTCCACCAACTTAGTGCCACTGAAAGTAGGGGTTAATATTAACACTGAATGGAGTGATGTATGTGTGACTTCAGTTATTCTGCAACTTAATGTATTTATATCAGATGTATATAAATAAGACATAAAACAGAATATTCAGAATAGACCATGATCACTGACCTTTATCACTTTTTATTTACACTGATCATAGATATTTGGCTAATTTATTAATTTATTAATATATCTGTTTAATTGTTTATTTCTCTTGTTTATTTCAAACCTTAAAACCTTAAAGGTTTTAAGGTTTGACAGACTGTAGATTCCTGTATTATCAAATTAAAGTCTAATCGTTTGATCATTAGTCACCTGTCAATTTGAATATACCAGTGCAAATCTTTTTATTACATGTTTATTTGACAATACATACTCTTAAAGGACATAAATTGATTACAATTTTAAGACTTCAAAAATAGTTCACCAAAAAAAATCACAATTCTGCCATTAATGTCATTCTAAACTCACATTTTGTGTTTTTCATGGGACACAAAGTGTGTGTTTTTTTTAAAAATCTAAACAGACCATTTAAACATGTTTCATGTCTCATAAAAGCATTTTTGTTTGGAACCGAATATAGTTGTGTTCAGTCCAGCCTCTATTAAACCTGAACGCAAGTTAGATTTCACAGCATCAGTGAGGGAAAGATTATCATGTTTTATGGCCTATTCCTCACACAAAACTGCTGTATGACCACATAGAATAAGACCTAGACTTTCTGTCTTTAGAAAGTCCCCTTTTATGTTCCAAAGAAACATCCGGATGTTGAACATTATTGGGTGAATTGTAGTTTTCATCTTGTATGTAACACTTCAAAATTCATTACAGACTACATATTATTATTGAATCTGATTAAATTGATCAAATTTACACTATGCCACATTAATTATATTTAATGTATCTTTTGCAGCAACACAATATTCATCACACGCCTCCAACCGTTAAAACATCACGAATAATTAATTTTCATTTATATGTAATGCATTACATTGATCATTTACTTTGGTTATTACATCAATCAATCCTACTTACAAAACATAAACATCTATTTTATAAAAAGATTGAATAAACAATGTAAACACTGCTGTTTTACAGAATTGTATGAAACAAAAAGACAATAAATGAAATAAACTTTTACTTACGTTTTGTTACTATCGTTCACCTTTGCTAGGTCAAACATAACATTACACACTATTGCTGTAACAGTTCCCAAGATTCTATTAACATACACTGATGGGGAGACTGGAGTCATATCTAGAGACAATATCTCAAATACTTGGGAATGGACTTTTGATTTATTGACAACCCATAATACCTCATCAATCACCCAACAACGCCAACAACCCCTCAGAAAGCCTTTTTGGACTAGAAAGATTAGCATGGACAAACAGGGATCATATTTTAGTGAGAAAATGTAAACGTGTGGTTGGCAATGTAGTTTCCTCCTTTCATCTTTTTCCTGCTTTGTCTGCAAAATACTGTGAGCAGGTCAGTTCTGCTGTTTACACTGGCTGGGCGTAAGGACAATGCAAGGTTTTGGAGAACTTTGGCTGGTACAGTGTGTTTTAATTTGCCTGCAGCAGAAACAGTCTTTGAAGTGAGTGTCCATCTGAGCTCAGCAGCTCTCAGATAAAGAGACTCAGGCTAGAAGAGCATTTTATTCTCACTTCAAAGAAACAACAGAGTGCTTGCGTGAACTGCCAAGCCCAATGTGTGTTCAAAAGAAGAAACAACAGCAATA